>OU612043.1:45138243-45415743 GCA_914767935.1 Coremacera marginata
ATACGTTGGCGTCAAACCATTTCAGAATGAAGCATCTGCAAAAACAACTGTCTCGCGTTTTGTACGCTCGGAAAAAAAGTTTGTTGATATCGAATATCCTAATGCAATAAATGTATACAACAGCCATATGGGCGGCGTCGACCATATAGATGGACTTATTGGTCGATACAAAATTACTTGGAAAACTGAAAAGTACACTAATCGCATATTTACACATTTAATTGATGTTGCAATGGTGAATTCTTACATTTTGTTTCATAGAATAAACAATCCGGACCCCAATGATAAGCAATATCAACTGCCGAATTTCCGAGCACAGGTTGCACAAGTGCTTTGTACGTTAAAAAACGTTACCAAAGGTGCTGGACGTCCACGCGCAGCTCCTCAAAACAAAGGTCATGGTAAAAAGACTTTTTTACCGCCTGTAGAGATTCGCTTTGATGGAGTTGAACATTTTCCAGAATTTTTGCCACGAAATGGGGGGAAAAAGACTTGTAAAAATCCAGGATGCGCTTCTGAAACGCAAGTTATGTGCCGAAAATGCAAAATAAATCTTTGTTTTTCCCAGCAAAAAGATTGTTTCTTTGATTTTCATCACAAATGAACTTTTCTTCATCAATTTCTTATATTATTTTATGTTGAAACTATTGGAATAGTCCCTTTTTGTTCACCGAATATGTACTTTTTTGTTCAGTTTTAGAATTATTTTTTAAGAAAATTAAAAATGTATGAATTTTACCCACTTTTTTATGTTAATAAACAAAAAAATAAAAAAAAAAAAAATTTTATGTATCGTAAATTTTTTTGGCTTTGTTTCCCAAGACCGCCTGTAGGCGGGGTAAGTATTTGACGCTATAAGTCCTAATTCTCTAAGAATATAAAATTTTTCCAGAACAAACATTTCATTTTGAGGCGAAACCAATACAAAAATAATTTTTTTTTTTGAAAAAAAAATTTGGAAACTAGAGGGTTAATGCATAAAAATGAGATGGTCGCATCCATGCACCAAAGAGGCGTTCTATTGGATTTCTTGTAGCAATTTGAGATTGATTGTAGCTTTGCTAAAAAGATTTTGCTAAAATAACCACTACTATGAGCTTATCACCCAACTTACCAGACTCAAATCGTGCACATATTCGTGTATTTCTGAAGATCACTGAATCATGACATGATCCTAATCAGCGTGTAACAACATCTAATATCTTCAAATACGCGACTCACTAAGCATGCGCATTCATGGAAAAAACCCTTTTCTATTTCGAAATATCTTGCCAGTTTGTCCTCTTTTGTTAAGAAAAATATACAGTGCTGGACAAAGAATTATCACAATTTGCATTCGGTTATTTTGGCACAATATTAATATCAGTAGATTCAATACATTGCACAAATTTGTTGTTATTTTTTAAACTTCTTGAACTTAGTCTTGCATTACATAGAAAAACCCCGTTTAAATTCCCTTGATTGCTGTTTACTTAAAAAGATATTAAAAAGATTAAAAAAATTATCATTCAAGTCACATGTTTCCTAAATAAATTCTCTAAAATTAATTTTGAGCAAATTTAAGTTTTTATCAAAACATGGTTTGCTAACTTTTTGTTGTTTTATTTTAAAAAACATTGAATAAAAAAATTTTATTAGATGGGCCAAAAGTCGTCATGCACTATGGAGCTAAGAAATATTATAATAAATATTACGAAATTTTTCGCTAGTAGTCTGCCTTTTTAAAAATTAACAAATTTATAGTATTTTCGTTTCTGCAAAAAAATGTTGCCTTTTCATTGCCCTCTTCTTTTTTCGTGTTCGATTGTAAAATAACTGCAAATGGGCGGAAAACTTATGTGCTCGTTTCTTAAAATGTAACATTTACATAGTGCATAAAAGGCACATTTATTGCCTTGCGTAACTTTATTAGGAGAGAATGTTGCCCTGAAAATAAGCTGATTGCTTTAAATGAAAATAGTCGCCCTGTGGAGAACCACCGAATTAAAAACATAAAAACAAATAAAAATTCTGACGTGTACATGAAAAACGACGATATACGTGTATTTTTATTTTTTCCCTTCTCTCTGAATAGGTATGTTTGGTTCATAGGACAGAGCAAAAGATAATTTTTGTAACACAGTGTAGGTATCAAATGAATTTTCTGTGCATACTTTTAAGCTGAACATTTTTCAGGACAGTAAATGTTGGAAAAGCATTGTAATATTAGCAAATAATAGTTACAGTTTGAGCAATACGTAGGGTGCCTTTTATATTTCGGGATTTGGCAACCCTGGTGTTGCAATCTGTCAACTGAAAGCTCTATCGCAAAGTTTGACATTTGTTGGCTTATACGTACTCAGAACGTTTTGACATACGAGCGCTATTTGTGTTGTTTATAGTAACTTAAAAGATTCATCTCGGTCTAAAAATGGAATTAAATCGTGAACATTTTCGTGCGATTATTTTTTACAACTTTCGACGTGAATTAACACAGCAACAGTGCATGGATGATCTTAATTCAATTTTTGGCGATGAAGCTCCATCAAGGACCAGTGTTTATCGATGGTATGGTGAATTCAATCGTGGTCGTAGTTCACTCCAAGACGAATTTCGTGAAGGTCGTCCGAAATCAGCTGTTGTTCCGAAAACCATTGATGCTGTGCGCGAACTGATATTGCAAGATCGTCATGTTACCTATCGTGAGATTGAGGCACCCTTAGGCATAAGTGGGACCAGCATACATTCAATATTGCATAAACATTTGACTGTCAAAAAAATTTGTTCGCGTTGGATCCCACACAATTTGTCAATCGCTCAAAAAAAGGCTCGTGTCGATTGGTCGAAGGAAATGCTCAAAAAATACGATCGCGGTGCTTCGAAACACGTCTATGACATCGTGACAGGTGATGAATCGTGGATTTACGCGTATGAGCCCGAAAGTAAACAGCAGTCGACTGTATGGGTGTTTCAAGATGAGCCAAATCCAACAAAAGTTGTTTGCGCAGGAAGCACTTCCAAGCAATTGGTCGCCTGTTTTTTCAGAAAATATGGACATGTCGCAACCGTACCACTAGAACAACGCAGAACAGTCAACTCTGAGTGGTACACAACCATTTGTTTGCCAGTTGTCTTCCAAGAAATCAGGAAAACCAACCGCCAAAGACGGATCACTCATCACCACGACAATGCGAGCTCTCACACATGGGCTCAAACAACTGCATTTTTGAGCACCCAAAACATCGATTTGATGGGTCATCCGCCGTATAGTCCTGACTTGGCACCGAATGACTTCTTTTTATTCCCAACCGTGAAGAATAAACTGCGTGGACAACGATTTTCGACGCCCGAAGAAGCGGTTGCGGCATTCAGAATGCATGTTTTGGAGATACCTCAATCAGAGTGGCAAAAGTGCTTCGACAATTGGTTCAAACGCATGCAAAAGTGTATAGATCTTAATGGAGAATATTTTGAAAAACAATAAAGTGATTTTCGATGATTAATATTTGTTTTTGTTCTCTAATCCCGAAATATAAAAGGCACCCCTCGTATTAGGTGCGAAGCAGCATGCTTGCCTTTTATGTATTTATGATGATATTGAAAAACATTAAAAAATAATTTCAAAAACTTAACTCAACTCTTTGCTTTTAAGAATATTAAATATTTGATTTTTTTGTTGCAATAATCTTTAAATAAACAATTAATAAATAAATTCAAGACTTCATAAAATGTGTGCTGTGTGTGCTAATTCTTTGACCATCACTGTATTCCCAGCTAGCATTTAATCTATGATCTTTTTTAATCGTCCTGACGATTGTTGAAGTAGAATTTTATTTTGCTCTTCCAAACGATGCTAATGCGAGTCGTTGGGACGATTGTTGAACGAGTGAATCGTCGTTCATGCATTTTGACGAGTATTTAAAGATTACTAGTTGTCAAAGATCGCATATGACTCTTGAAAATGGTATTTATGCGACTCATTTTCATGATTGATTGACGAGTATTTTTTTTTTACCCTACAATCGTCGTTTAATTGTTCTGACGACCGTTGAAAGATTGTTTTTCACCACAATCGTATTTTACGCTTGTAAATTATGTATTTGCGAATCTTTTTGACGATTGTTTCGAGAATGAATGAAGTCAGTGTATTTTGTGTTAATCTAAAATCGCCGCTACGCATTCTTGCGATCCTTTGGCGAATTTTATCGTTATGTTTAGAAAAGTTTACAAAAAACAATTGGTTTTTGCTTTTTTTCAACAACTAATTTTTTGCTTCATTTCAACTCAGTTGTTAGCTAGTGAACACGTGCCGAGACTGGTAATTACAAAAAATTTAAAACTTAAAATTATTTAAAACTAACTTACTCTGACGATATCAAAACCAATTTGGTGCCGCCATTACCTGTAAAAACTCTACAACAATTAAAAGAGTTGGATCAACAGACACAAGAGAACAAGGATATTGTTCTCCAATTGGTATGTCTATCTTTTTATAGAAATATATCCTCGGTAAAGTGGGTAGCGATGGCACTAACTCGTTTGTGAGGAATTCAATAAAAAAAATTGAGCTGGCGTGGAACAAATATTACGCCCAGTATCCAGGAATTTAACAATTAAATACTTTTTATTTCATGCTCTTGCAGTTTTCTTATTTGTTTTTCCTTTTTAAGATGTCCGTCATTCAAAATTCAAAGCTGTCGATGCAAGAATTAATAAAGTGCTGCAGCCACATTTTTTTCATGCTGATGCCCGGCCTAGGAACTATTATCGGACCAAGAAGGATGACGGAACAAAGAAGGGGGATTTGGCTCCCAAATAATTTGTTTTTTTATATTTTTTTTTTTTAGTTTTAGTTAATAATTGAATTAATTTTATTTTATATATATATAGATAAACTTATTACTTATAATATTATAATAAAAAAATTAACAATATCGAATAATCTTTTTATTTTAAAGGATTAATTAGGACCAATTAAAGATCGTCAATACTTAAGAAAGGAGACCCTACAATCTGCGCTTGTTATAGAGGTATCAGTCTTATTTCCATCTCATATAAGGTTCTCTCAAGCGTACTGTGTGAAAGATTAAAGACGATTAGAAAAACACTGATTGGACCTTATCAGTGTGGCTTTCGACCTGGTAAGTCCACCATAGACCAGATTTTCACGCTACGACAAATCCTGGAGAAAACCCACGAAAATCAAATTGACACACACCATCTCTTTGTCGATTTTAAAGCTGCGTTCGATAGCCCGAGAAGGGATTGCCTATACGCAACAATGTCTGAGTTCGGTATACCTGCAAAGTTGATTAGACTTTGCAGAATGACGTTGAGCAACACACGCAGCTCCGTCAAGGTAGGAAATGACCTCTCCGAAACCTTCAATACCGAAAGAGGTTTCAGGCAAGGCGATTCACTGTCTTGCGATCTCTTCAACATCATCATGGAGGGGATCGTACGAAAGGCCGGTGTGCATCGTAATGGCACCATTTTCTATAAAGGTGTCCAGCTCCTTGCGTACGCTGATGATATTGATATTGTTGGCAGAACCAAGAGAGATGTTACCGCTGCTTTCGCCGCTATCGAAAATGAATCAGCCAAAGTGGGTTTGACGATAAATGAGGGTAAAACAAAGTATATGCTGTCTACAAACAAGGGAGCGCGGCGTTTAGACTCCCACGTTTCATCCGGCAGCTATAACTTTGAAGTAGTCAAGGAGTTCGTTTACCTTGGCACCGCCATTAACACTAACAACAAAATCAGCCTGGAGATAAAGCGAAGAACAATAATTGCTAATAGGTGCTACTACGGGCTCAGTAAGCAACTAAGTTCCAGAGCCCTCTCTCGATCGACAAAACTAACACTCTACAAGACGCTCGTTCTACCTGTGCTGCTTTATGGCGCTGAGGCATGGGTAGTTTCGCAAACTGACGCAGCCGCTCTGGGGGTGTTCGAGAGAAAAGTTCTTCGCAAAATCTTCGGTCCTGTTCGAGTCGGCGATGACTATCGCATCCGAATGAACCACGAGCTGTATGAGCTCTACGGAGACATTGACGTAGTTCGGCGTATAACTGTGCAGCAACTATACTGGCTGGGTCATGTCCAACGTATGGACGACGAAGCTCCAGCGAAAAAGGTGCTCGAGGCGAGGGTCGCTGGTCAACGACGACGAGGGAGACCATGCCTCCGATGGATGGACCAGGCTGAGGAAGCGCTAACCGCGCTTGGTGTATCCGATTGGAGAAGGCGCGCGCAAAGCAGAGGCGCCTGGCGAGAGCTGATGAGGTCGGTCGAAATCCGTACACGGGTTGTCACGGCCATCTAAGTAAGTAAGTAATTAAAGATCGTCTACGCATTAGTTTTAGAACTCTTCAGCGATTCTTTTTGGCGCATCGTAGACGACTCATGTGGTCGATTGTTTCAAGGATCGTTTGAAGTAGGAATAAAAGCGTCTTACACGATTCTTTTCTGCGCATCGTAGACGACTCAAATGGAAGAGTCGCCTGCCTGTCGCAGTTTCTTCAGTTGCACTGAACTTCTGCGATCGGAATAAAACATCGTCGACGATTTATTTAATCGCCTGGTCTGATCGTCTACGATTGAAAATGCTAGCTGAGATATTAACTGACACTAAATACCTGGAGACTGAATCTTAACGTGTGTACAATCAATGTTGCAATATGTTTTGAATTTCGAGCACAGCGGTAAAAACTAAGAACAGTATTATTTATGTCATAACTGTTCAAACACTGGTCGCGTAACATGGAAATAGTCATAGACACTTCCTTAACAACTTTGGAAACAATTGATTTGGAAATACCGCAAAAATCGCCTGATGATATAAGCATGCCTCCACTAGCAAATGAATCGAATAGTCATCAGTAACAGATTTAGTTGCTGAAGAATGATTTCTATAATTATGTTCATATCATAACTTTCAGTTTTATTACTTCAAGAAAATAAATTTTCTAACCAGTTACAGTTGCCAGTTACTGATTCAAAACACGGTGAGCAATTTGCTTGCTTATCCTTAATCTAGTGTGAAATTCAGCATCATTCCATATGCCGCCAATGTGATTAGGTCCCACACGAATAGCTCTTGTAGTAGGTGATGAGTAGATAAGAAGCGATAGCTCCTCATCGCTCATGTCCTCAAGATCGCTCATATTAAAAATTGAAATTTATAATCCACCCACACAGTTTAAATTGAATTTTGAAATCATTATTATTTGCCACCACAATGAAATATATATAAAATGTCAGTTAAACACTCATGGACGACTAGTTAAATTGAACGCAGTTTAAACTTTGGGTGAGAGTAAAAGAAACACTTTTCTTAGTTCAAGTTAAACTGTCACTGAGAAACCGGACAAGACAGTAAATTTAGAAATAGTGAAACCATTAGTTTGTCATTTATATTTTTCTATATTTTATGCCAAGAAAAGTTTGATTTTTAATCAGAATATTTAAAAAGAGCAGAAATAAGCGTCTATTATACGATAGTAAAAACATTTTTTGCTCTAGTAAAAAATTAAAACATTGTCGTTTACAACGTTATTCGTGATTACGATTCATTTGACAAATTTGGTGTACAACCTAAAATTTGTCTTACTGGACAACCACTGCATTTTTGCACACATTCCAGTGATAATCATTCTTCAACTATATAAACATTTAAAATCTTGCAAAGTGGTGCTGTATAAGCGTGCTCACAGTAGTGCACTCCTCACCACATTTCGGCGAAGAGCAAGCAATGTTTTTTTTTGCACACTTCCTTGACTTCAATAATTTACACCTGGTTTAAGTTAGTGAATTTAATTTCAATCATGAAAAAAAGATAATAAATTCAAGATAGCAGGCAAGGAAAACAAACATTCGTAACGGAAGCAACATAGTTATGTGTCGTCTGTTTGTCGATAGTACACATTTTTTTCTTTTTAACATACAACCAATAACTCGCATTAGCACATTTAATGTGAGTGCAAGTTTATGGCTAATATCTCAAATAGCTCAAACAAATTGATCAATAGAAGCTCAGTCAGTGGTTTCGAGGGCTGAAATAGCCAATTTGTTTTTTTTATCTCAAACAGCTCAATAGAGTAGATTTTAATTATTAAGAATAAGCTAAAGTTTTAGTAAGCTCTAAAATAAATTTTTTTTTTTTTTACTTGCAGTTGCTGCAGAAAACGCAGCATAAGTATTAAAAATGTTGTACTGTCCGCCTAATGTGACGCTATCGCAAATATGGACAAATCATGGCGTTTCGCACTGCTTCATGGATACAGTGGGCTCCACTGTATGTGGTGGCTTCATTTTGCTGTTTGGCATGTTGCAGCTGCTGATGTATCGTAAATATGCCACACGTATTACAGATCCTACGCTACTCTCCAAATCACGTTTATATGCGCTACAGCTGTTCCTACTCTGCTTCTTTCCCATGTTGGCTTTGGTGCGCTTTCTTCTAAATGCACGCATCTATGCGGACAGTGCCGTCTACGGCTATATGGTGAGTATTAAATATTTATTTTTATTATATATAAAAATATTCTTAACGTTTTTCTTTGACTTGTTTTTTTTTCTTAGATTCTATCGACTTCTTTAATTTGCATTGCGTATCCTTTCTCCATTTGTTTGATAATCAAAGAGCGCTATTATCAACTGCCATCAGTACCAACGCGTGGTCATGGTTTTGTGTTGCTGCTCTTTTGGACTCTAGCCTTCATCAATGAGTCATTAGCTTTTATTAATTTACGCCATGAGGACTGGTGGTTTCATTTGAAGAGGTAAACTTTGTCGCAAAATAAACCGTAAATTTCCTCTAAAAGCACATTGTTTTTATTGCAGCAATAAAGACGCTATTGAAATGGGCCTGTTTGTAACACGCTTTCTTACTTCGTTGTTAATTTTCGTAATGGGTCTTAAAGCACCCGGCATTATGTGGCCTTACAGTGATCATACACCACTCATTGAAGAAACATCAACGCCGGCAAATAGATCAGCATTTCGTAATGTCTTCAAAAAGTTACGTCTTCTTTTTCCCTATCTCTGGCCCAAAAAGGATTTTCTGCTTCAGCTGATAGTAGTGATTTGCGTAGTATTGCTGATATTTGGACGTTTCATTAAGCTATTTTTGCCCATATATCGCAAAAAACTAGGTAAGTATTGAATGTTGTGATGAATGTATGGAATATTTTTTATACATGTCACTTTTTATCTCACACAACGTTTAGTCGACAGCTTAACCATTGAGCCGGTTATCTTTCGTTGGGACTTTGTGCTCATCTATGTGACGCTATCATTCTTGCAGGGCGGTGGCACTGGCACTATGGGCCTCTTCAATAATTTGCGTTCATTTCTCTGGATACGTGTGCAGCAGTATACAACGCGTGAGATTGAGGTTGATCTCTTCAGACATCTGCATCATCTGTCGCTGCGCTGGCATTTGCAGCGCAAAACTGGCGAAGTATTGCGTGTCATGGATCGTGGCACAGATTCCATTAACAATCTACTCAACTACATAATCTTCTCCATAACTCCCACAATTGTGGATTTGATTGTAGCTGTTGTCTTTTTCATCTATGCCTTCAATTGGTGGTTCGGCTTGATTGTCTTTCTCACCATGTTTCTGTATATTTGTAAGTTGTTATTATAAATGCTTGCAGCTGTTTCGGTATATGTGTTTTTTTCGTTTTAGTGGCTACTGTTATGGTTACAGAGTGGCGTACAAAATTCCAACGTAGCATGAATCAAGCAGACAATGAGCAGCGCGCACGCAGCGTCGATTCGTTGATAAATTTTGAAACCGTCAAGTATTATGGTGCCGAACAATATGAGGTTGATGCCTACCGAGAGGCTATTTTAAAATATCAGGTATTGAAAGTGACAATTTTTATGAAATCTGTTGCATTTACAGTAGAGAGTTTTGGGTCCCCCAATATATATTCATTTAATTCTGGGTGTCAAAATTTTCAGTATAGTTTTTAGTAATATTAAAGTTAAAGGCAAGCTAAAGTGTGCGTAAAGGCTTTTGAAATTAATGCTTGTTTTAGTGTAGACTGGAAACTTTAAGGGAAACGTTAATTTCGTCAGTCTTTGAATTAGGTTGAGAATCAGCTCCTTTTTCATTAGTGAGCGGTAAGGTGATTTTGAGCGACTTCGGAAAAGAAATTAACACTAATTGTTTTATAACACACTCAAACTAAGCAAATAGTGCAAACAAGGTCATATGGGTTAGGTTATATATTTTATCAGGGATAATTTTTTTTATGTGTTTGTATTTCCAACCCACAGTGAAGAAGTCTTATGCTGCAGATTGCCGAACATTCACATAGAATGTTCTCTGAACCATCTCAGATAGGCCAATCTTTTTGAGATGGTGTCTATGTAAACAGTGAGCTGTAAAATAACTTCATAGAATTTTAAGGTCTGCTTTGGTTAGCTTGAGTATATCTTTCGATTTAGGGCACAAAAACACATTGGGCCATTAGAGAAAGCAAGTAATGCATCTCTTTGCACTATAAACGCAGCCTTAGCTCTACTGAGAGTTAGAAATTGCTTTGCTTGCCTCTGTCCATAAGTATTGTTGTAAAGTAGCCTCTAACAACACTACAGAATGGTTCGGAGCCGATAAGAGGTCGGGCTGCTCTTCATTTGGCAAGGCAATCCGCCCTTTCCTTACCTTCGAAACCTGGTACCCACCACAATTCTATTTTGTTGTTTTGTCCCAGTGCATTTAGTATTTCGACGCAATCAGAAACTAGTCTTGATTCAAGCTCATAAGACTGTAGGACCTTTAGTGCCGCTTGACTATCAGAAAATATGTAGATATGTGCCCCAAATATGTGCTCCGACTTATAAAGAAGATAGCATTTGTTTAAATGCTATTTGGGTAGCTAGATTCTTACTCTTCGCAGGCTGTACATTACACTATAGAGCAAAAGTCGCAATAAAACAGTCCATTTTCAATCAGCCCAATTTGTCAATTTCTCGACTATCACGAGACTTGAATTTTCACAGTTTGGAAAATTCTGCGTAGAGATTTGGGTCTTTATATTTACAAAGTCGAATTGAAGCCAAACAGATTGCTTTAGAAGTAACTGACTTGATCCTTAAGTTATTTGATGATGTTCCTAATCTTCGCAAAGAAAAAATAAATAAATTTTCAAACAATGAGCATTTTAGGATGAATAACTTGGATGACAAAACATTGGAATTTGTCAGAAAAACTGACTCAATAATACAATGAAAGTATGCTGAAAATTTTGGCAACTGAAAAAAAAAAAAATTCTAATTATAATTTCAAGACCCTTTACTAAATTTCTACCTCTCTCTTTCTCTCTCTCTCTCTCTCTCTCTCTCTCTCTCTCTCTCTCTCTCTCTCTCTCTCGCTCTCTCTCGCTCTCTCTCTCTATCTATCTCTCTCTCTCCCTTGCTCAGAAAGAAGAATTCCGTTCGCTGCTTACACTTAACATACTCAACACATCACAAAACATCATTCTCTGCCTGGGTTTGCTCTGTGGCTCTATGCTCTGCGTCTACTTGGTGGTGCATCATCAAACCCTTACCGTCGGTGACTTTGTACTCTTCTTCACCTATCTTATGGATCTCTATATGCCGCTAAATTGGTTTGGCACCTACTATCGCGCCATACAAAAGAACTTTGTGGATATGGAAAATATGTTTGATCTGCTCAAGGAGGAGGAAGAAGTCTTTGATGCACCGGGTGCTGCATCATTGCTTTGCGCGGGTGGTGGCATTGATTTTGATAATGTTACATTTGGTTATACTCCAGAAAAAATTGTTCTAAAAAATGTTAGCTTTTCGGTGCCGCCCGGTAAAACTGTAGCCATCGTAGGTCCATCGGGAGCAGGCAAGAGCACAATTGTGCGTCTGCTCTTCCGCTTTTACGATGTACAAACTGGTGCTATTCTAATTGATGGCCAGAATATAAAGCTGGTGCAGCAGCAGAGTCTAAGAAAATCAATTGGTGCGTATTTCGCATTTGAAAGAAACTTGTAGAATATTAACTACTGTTTGAACAGCTCTTATCACTAATATTTTTCCTTCTCTTCCTCCCTCTACAGGTGTCGTGCCACAGGACACAGTTCTGTTTAATAACAGCATCTTCTACAATATCGAATATGGCAAAGTTGGTGCCTCTGCCGATGCAGTGTACGAAGCCGCGCGTATGGCGGACATACATGAACGCATTCTTTCATTCCCCGATCGCTACGAGACAAAAGTGGGTGAGCGTGGTTTACGTTTAAGTGGTGGCGAAAAGCAACGCGTTGCTATAGCCCGCACTTTGCTCAAGGCACCAATCATTGTGCTGCTCGATGAGGCCACCTCCGCTTTAGACACCAACACAGAGCGCAACATACAATCGGCACTTGCGCGAGTGTGCTCAAATCGCACAACCATCATTATAGCACATCGACTCTCCACGGTTATACATGCCGATGAGATATTAGTTCTTAAAGATGGCAATATTGCGGAACGTGGTCGTCATGATGAGCTTGTAGAGCGCGATGGTGGTCTTTATGCTGAAATGTGGTTGCAGCAATTGAAAAATCTTGATGCTGGTTCGAATGGTGGCAGCGGCACGGAAGATGATCAAATACGAGCGAAAACAGAAAAGCCTCCACCAACAGGTGGCGCTGTTCTAAGAGCCGGGCACGCTCATGGCAGTGCAAATTAGCATTAGAAAGAATGAAAAGAAAACTAAGAATACGAAATATTGAAAATTTTGTTTGTCACAAAAATTATATGTTTGGTTAATTATGTGGGCTGTAACTTTGCAAAGAAGTTGTTGTAAACTATTTATGTGATGGAAATAAAACTACTTTATACATGGTAATAAATAAAAGAAAAAAGCAAAATATTTTGTAATTTTAACAAATTTTTACTAAGTATATAAATATAATATAATAATAAAAATATAATAAAACGCGTACTAAGAAAAAATAGCTTGTTTTTCGTTTTAATATGAGATTATCTCAAAAACCTACTGTGATGGAGCAATTCTGAATCTATATTTGGAGTAGCACACCAAAAACTTTTCAGAATATGCGCTTTAATAATCTTACGGCACCAGCTTATTCTAGTCTGCCTTAGGTTGTGAACATAGTGAACGCCGGTTCAGACAGGTAGGCAAATCAGATCAGATTTTCACATTGCAGCAATAAAGAAACCAAGTCACCCATCTCTATTGCTCTTATGTGTTTTTTGATCTGATCTGCCTGCCAGTCTGAACCGGCGTTTACTATGTTCGCAACCTTACTCTCTATGGAGAAAATAAACAGGCATGTCGTGTCCGATTGTTGTCGGAATCGAATTTAAAACCGACTAAAATTTCGCTTTGGTGTTGTGCAATCCCATTTTATCGGTTTTATGTTCGAATCGGATTTGATGTCATTTTTAGGTGTCGCAGAAATCGATTTATCGGCAATTTTATCGGAAGTAAAATAGCTCTTCACTAGTGGAATATAAATTTGTTATTTATTGTGTTATTTATTGAGTTCCAAAACATGTAGTAAGTAAATTAAATCATCTTGCTAGGAAAATTGTCAAAAATTCAAATTTTAGAGGAAAACACAAAATAAAACTCAAAATGAGATTCTGCTGAATATTATGGCAAAAAATCATATCTTCAAAAATATCTTTGATTGTTTCTCTATACAAAAGAATTGTATACTCAAACCGTCAGACCTACCCTGACCCTTGACTCAGGTATATGGTTGAAAACTATAAACAAAAATTGTCCAGCGACTAGAGTGACTCATTCATTGCATGTTTTAATAAAAATTTCTCTACAACCATTCCTCAACATATATGAGAAACAAACTTCCTTCAAAACTACTTACAATTAGTTTAGTTCATGAATAGATACAAAATATAAGAAGTTATCGAAGCACGAATCTCTGAGAAAAATTCTTAAAGTAAATTTTGCCGCTATACCACGAAGCATTAAAATCTCCCACCAATAAACCTATGTATTCAAGCATGCTCTGAAATCCGATTCACGTCTGAATCGGATTCGATTTCGATCTTCGAATCCGATATTAGTACCGTTTGCGAATTGTAATTGTTTTGACATTCGATTTATCGGAATTTAACACCCCTATTATCAATTTACATACGATACATGACAGACGCTTGCAACTGTATCGTAAAAATCAAGCTTTCGTATTATCGTTCTCATACGCCCAATAAATATACTATTGTGAATGACAGTGATTTTTTTTTGACAGCTGAAATTCTTAAGCTGAAGTAATTTCAATATATTAAAAGTTATAAAATAAAATGTTTGAACATGTTTTCGACGCTATCCATTGCGTTCTATATTGGTGAAGAAAGCGATAAGACACGCATAGAGGCTGTGGAAAGAAGGCATTTGATGGATGCTTCCAATCATTTCGAATTGATCGAATTAGTTGATGCGTTCGAAAATCATGTTCGAACACATATTCGAATCCGATTGAATGATTATTCCTATTGAATTTAGAACATCTCTTAATATCGGAATCGGAAATGAAATCCAATTGCAATCAACTTCCGAAGTGGATTTTAGAACATGCTGTATTACTGGAGAATGTTATAGTTCTAACATTATCCAGAAAAACAAAAGTATGCCCACGGTGGCTTTGACTGCAACGAAAAAGTGGGCTAAACTGAGAAATACTTCATCATTTACAGAATATCAACATTCTGTTGTATTGGTAGAACCCTATTGAATGAAAATAGAATGATGTAAGTAGATTCAATTTAGTAAGTAGTTGCAGACACTGTATAGAGGTTGAAGCAACATAAGCTCCCGATCAGCATAAGCTGATCGCATTCCCAGACATGAGTATAATAATGTAGGGAAGATACACTCTAAGGTAAACATGAAACATATATTCCAGACACAATATTGATTTTCATCCATTCTTTTATTAAGAACTCATTCAAAATTCTACTTTTGGAAAAATCTAGAACTGTCAAATCTAACTGAAAACCCGTATTGTCAGCTCAAAGCCTCGAAGTATTCTTCATATTTCCATTCTCATATCTTTGTTCTTGAAAATCTCATTATGGGCAAACTTTAATCATCAATGTATGAAGATTTTTGGAAGTTGTTCAATTTAACTGATATTCCATACGGAACAAAAGAGGTTTTCGATAAAACCTTGTCAGCAATGGATAAACGTTATACAAGATAGATAAATAGTTTAGGAGAGTTGTAAGGTCTTTGCATTTTGACTGTCTGTAAAAGTGTATGTCCGAGCAAATTACAAATGCGAATAAGGTTCGGATTGAGATAAAAATCACATTTCCCGTCAAAAAATCTTAAAATTTCACAGAAATCGATTTTTGCCCAATAGTCTTAATCTTAAATAACTTTCTTTCACATACAAAGTGACATCATGACGCTTCGTCGGAAAAGCAAAACTTTTATAGATCCACTTATAAATCGAATCATGAACACACTCTAATAATGAAACCTGACTTACACTGATCAAGACTTGACGTCAATTCTTCGCTATTCAATTTTAAACTTGCCCAAGGTTCATTAATATAGGTTAAGTCACTTGAGAGAAGCTCGGTCGAACTGTCAGAATGGATACAAGGAAATCAAGGAAAAAAAAAAACTTAAATCTGTACATTTTTTAGCTAACAGCTACTTTGACAGTTCGAACAAAGGCGGAAAAAGAGTGCTTTTCTCTCAAGTGACTTAACCTATATTAATGAACCTTGAACTTGCCCAATCTTACGTTAATATCAGCGCTTCTCATCTATAAGTTCAAGACTTGATCGTCAATTCTTGGCCTACTTAAGTCGCATTCAGACAGAGCAATTGACTTGAGATTCCGTACATAAAGGCGAATTTACACGATTCACTATCGTTCTTCGCTTTGGATGAATCATCCGATTTGAAAAGTGTAGATTTAGTTTCATCTTTAAAATGATGATGATTGTCATCCACATTCAAGAGTAAAAGAAGTAGAAGTATTTCCTACTTTTGATGAAAGTTAAAGCAAATTGTACTTATATTTTTTTGCCCCAATCTTATAACTATTATTGTAATTCCATTTTTTATTATTTTAGACGACATTGCTATTATTTTTTAAACGTCAATAAAATAAATCAACCAACGAATAAAGTTGGACATTCAACATCGAATCATCCACCAAATTTTAAATTTACACTTTGAATAGTATAAATTCAAAATTGATTCACTGTCATCATTTTGAGCGAAATGTGTAAGCTCGTCTTAAGAATTCGTTTCACAACAATTTCACATCCAGCTTCTGAGAATGTCGTAAAAATAAGCTTACTCCTTCAATATGTTTTACAAGCTTTGTGTTTAACGATATCAATTTAATATTTTAATGAAAATCTTTTCACTTCTATCCAAAGTACAGGAAAGCACTTTCTATTTTGTTTTAGAGAAAAGTGAATGGAAACTAAAGCAATTAAGATTAATTTAATTTATTGAATATTAAAGCGGGATACACATAAGCGATCATGAATGACACTCAAAAATTCAATAAATATAGCCGCTGACTGCCGAATGAACGAACGAGCGAAAATCGCCATTTCAGCCCTTGAAAGGGCTTTGACCGAGCTTCTTATGATCAATTGTGTTGTGTGTGTGTTGTGAAATGTTTGATCAGAAATGATCGGGAGCTGGACCTACATGTTTTATGCCGACTCCGAACGGCTTATGTTCTCAAGAAGCTTTTCATGGCAGTTTTTAATATCTCTGAGGCTTTCCATTGTCTGCAGAGAGGTGACGGGCGAACAGAAAAATGAATTCAATTGAAAAAACTTTCTGTATCAGGTGGGACTCAAACCAGGGTTCTCTGGCATATGGGAAACACACTGTACCCACTGCGCCACGGCCACCGCTGACTGACACTCAACCAAAAAAATTGTTGTGCTTGACTGTTGACTGACAAAAAAGAGTGGTCACGCACGCAAGCCTGCGTATAAAGCAAGAATTTGAATATAAGTGTCACTCACGATAGCTAAGCTAGCGTCCACACGTGCAAGTGCAAGTTCGAAAAACTCAATACATCTAAACATTTATACTAACACACTCAAATTTTCGGACTTGCAGCCTACTTGCAGAGCTACTTGCAAGGAAATTTCAGAGTCAGTGAATTTTGGCATTTACTTACTTACTTAGGTGGCCGTAACAACCCGTGTCCGGACTTCAACCGACCTCATCAGCTCTCACCAGGCGCCTCTGCTTTGCGCGCGCCTCTCCAATCGGATACACCAAGTGCGGTTACGGCTTCCTCAGCCTGGTCCATCCATCGGAGGCATGGTCTTCCTCGTCGTCGTTGACCAGCGACCCTCGCCTCTAGCACCTTTTTCGCTGGAGCTTCGTCGTCCATACGATGGACATGACCCAGCCGGCGTAGTCGCTGCACAGTTATACGCCGAAGAGATTAAAGAGATGCTTTTTGTGGATTTTTGCAACAATGGTCGCATGTGTTCTTCGTTTTTGAACTTCTTCATTTCAAGCAATACTGCAATTGCTGGGAGAACCTTCGCATTCGACGACATTTTTAAATGAACTTGGACTTGCACATGTGGACGCTGAAGCAACTTGCAGCTAATTTCGAACTTTTTCGAAGACAATACATATTCCCTATTTGCAAGTGATTACTTGCACGTGTGCATGCAGGGTAATGTGTACCCTGCTTAAGTAGTTAAATGTAATAATTATTAACAAACATTTTTTTTAATACTTTTTGATTGTGATTTAATACTTTTTTTTTGCACCTTTTTCACAAAAGGGAACTTTTCATCGCTGTTGCCTATTCGCATAAAATAAATAAACAAAAAAACTCCTGCGTTTTTCTTATCAGCACAACTCAAGCCCTGACCAATGGTTGACAGTGTTCTTTGGTCTTCTAAGATCATTTTCAAGATCTTGCGTTTCAGTTCGAGTTTTGATCGCAACGAGCACAAGTCGCAATCGTGAATTTCATGTCAGGGCCTCTTCAAAAAAACTTAAAAACTGATAAAATATAATTTAAGTTTTAGGAGAATTAAACAAAAAAAAAATAAATCAGCTCTTTTTTGTGGACTTGAGCACGTCGCGCTATCAGTTATTTAGAACCTGATTGGATTTTAATTTCCAATTTATAAATGTGAATTATATTGAAAAAAAACAACGAATAAATTTATTTACAATTTAACAAAGTGTGCATTCAAATTTTTAGAATTGTTTCGAAAGCAGATTTGAGAAATGAGGCGTTTCAAGTGCTCAGTATTAGTTTGTATGTTTATTTAAAAAGTTTTATTGAGTTTAGAATGATAATAGAGTGAAATAAAAGAGTTTTTTAAAAATATGCCATGACGTCATTCAGTTAACAAAATATATAGTGTTTTTATTTTAATCATTTACATTATTATATAATTTTTTTTTCTTAATCTATACACTATGTATGTATATGTAAACACACACGCCATACAGAGCCCAAGTCGACGTTTGTTGATTAAGTTCATTTTTTTTCAAACGAAAGTGATCTCAAATTTAAATATGCTTAAAAAATAAATTCAAATTTTTAAAATTAGCTCTTAAAAAATATTCAATTTAATGTGTGTGTTTTGTGTTTTCTTGCGTTTTTTTTTTTATACCTTCTTAAAATATGTTCCAGATTTATTGCTAATATTTGATGCCGGCACCGCATTCAACATTATCGGCTTAAATAAACAAATGCTCTACGAATACGTTGGCACAGTTGCGGTCGGCGCGAAAGCGCCTCAAGATGATGAACATCCGGCACCACCAACTTCCGGTTGGATTGTACGCGGTAAATTAACGTTGCAGCGTCAATCATTGGAAACACTAGGAGCAGCAGTGAGTAATCGAGTTTTTAAATGTGTTTAATATTTTTATTAATTTTTTTGCCACTAAGAAATACATTTTTAATTTTTTGTATTACACCGCATAAAAATTTTTAAAATTTTTTTTTTATTAAATTACATTATCAGCGGATAATGATAGAAAAGACAAACAAAAACTGGCACGTGTATCGGAACGTCTAAGTTGCATTTATTTTGGTAAAACTAGACGTAGGGGTTAAAATATTCTATTAAAATATTCCTTCTATTAACGGCCCTATTCTTTTATTTGAAAAAAAAATAATTTAAGTACGCTGGCCTGTTTAATTTACGATTTGTTATTTTTACGCCAACTTACGTAAGCGTATTTTTCTTTGTTGTTGTTTTGCATGCAAATGCAAATACGCAAACACGCGTAAATAAAATTAGCCCTTGGACGTGTTTTTTGTGTCTCGTATTTTTATGCCCTATCTGCAGCATATTTAACAGGGTTGCAAACTCATTGAATACGGCAAACACATATTGAGGTGCTCACAGTTGCAAAAATAACAAATGCTATAAATACGCTTTGTTAATTTACGTTTAAGCTGTGAATAGCCCAATTGATTACAAAAGTACAAAAATTGTTACCGCTCAACGAGAAAGTCTTAAAAGTAACGACATTTTTTTATTTTAATTTTATATTCAATTGGATTTTGAAAAAAAATTTTAATATGCAATGAAAAATTTTTTTCAATCACTTTGAAATGAAAATCTCGATTCAAAAACCAATTCAACACTACATATCTGCAAATAAAGAAGTTCTTACATGCCAAGGGGGGATTTTTAAGGCTTAAACCCTCAATTAAAATTTTTTGATATCTTGTTTTTGACATGTATACATTTCTGACGTTTCATTTTTGGCGTTTGACGGTTTTTAACGTTTAATTTTTGATTTTTTAACATTTATAAATGACAACATATTTTTGTAACCATCATGATACAATAATTTACAAGCTAGAGGTGACAGTTTTTTTGTCGACCAGCATTTGTCAAAAACTCATAGAAAAGAAGAAAAAGAATAAGCAGCAAAACAGAAGAAAAATTAAACTTTGTATTGATTTTGACAAGTGTTGGTCGACGCTCTGAGAAAATATGTAGCTGCTAAGGCTACCTTGTAAATTATTTTATCATGGTAAACATCAAAATTAAAATTCGAAAGATTAAAATTTTAATTGTTATTTCTTAAAAGAAATCAACATTTGCCTATTGTTGGTACTATTTTAACCAAGCTTATAGTTAGTTTTTGTTAAAATTAACAATTTTTTCTGAGAGTGTGATGATCTCGCTCTGGGTTATTTGAAAAAAAGACACATTCAAGAATATTTTTAAAACTAAACGACTTTCCGCCTACTTTTTCGAAAATCGAAGACTGTCCAGATAAAACCAATTGGATGAAAGCGGTTGAAAATTAATTAGATTCAATGGAGATTAATAAAGTTTGGAAACTTGTTAAGAAACCAGACAAAATAAAATTAATTAAATCAAAGTGGCTTTTCTCCATTATGCATGATGCTGATGGAAATCCCATTCGCTATAAAGCGCGGCTTGTGGCTAAAGGTTTCTTACAGCAATATGGTATCGACTATCAAGATACATACTAACCGGTTGCAAAATTGACGACCATACGAATAATTTTAGCGTTCGGAGTTGCCAACAAGTTTTTCTTTCACCCACTTGATGTAAAGACGGCATTTCTCCATGGAGATTTAAAGGAATATATTTACATGAAGATCCCAAGTGGTGTGAAAAGTGCTCCAGGTAAAGTACTTAAGTTGTATAAATCCCTTTACGGATTAAAACAAAGTCCACGTTGTTGGAACGAAAAATTTAATTTTTACTTGGTGAAACTTGGGTATAAGCCATTGCAACATGATTATTGCTTATACACAAAATTCTCTCCAGATAGCAAAATAATATTGATATTATAAGTAGATGATTTATTAATAGCTGGAGACAAAGAAAGCGAAATTGACGATTTAAAGAAGCAGTTTGCACTTATTTTCGAAATGTCTGATTGTGGAGAGTTAAAACATAACCTATGTATCAAAATCGAGTATGACCGTGAGAAAGGTGTTACGAAATTGAATTGTCACAGGAATCAAGTATAAACTAAATTTTAAAAAAGTTTGGAATGAACGACTGTAATAATATTCGAACCCCTATGGAGAAAGGATTGCAACTGAAACGCAATGAAGATGAATAAACCAAGAACCCATATCGTCCTGGCATCTGCTACGCCGTGGCATACATGGGCAGATTTCAGCAAAACTTTGGTGACATACATTGGACAACACTTCGAAGAATTTTAAGGTATATAAAAGGAACGAAAAGCCATAAATTGATCTTCAGTTTTTTTTCTAAAGTTGTGCATTAGTAAAGCTATTCGATACTGCAATTTTCGTTCATATGGGAGCTGGCACGCCCATATGTGCAATGCCCGCCCCATTGGTTCGATCGGTGTCAAACTTCACAGAAACACTCTCAAGACGTTGCTACAGTTTTTTTTGAAAATTGGCTTAGCAGTTTCGGAAACTATATCTGACGTACACACCCACATACAATTTTATATACATAGATTAAATAAAGAATATTGAAGAAATGTCCGTGTGTGTAAATATTTACGCCCGATACAATAATTTGTCACATCCGTTGCATGAATATAACATGAATATTAATATATATGGCACATCCGTTACGTAAACATGAAGTTTCCATGCAACTCTCATATTAATGCCTGCTTATGTTACTGAAGTGAAATATTAATGTAACGGACGTGACAATTTTCAAGTCAGTCAATATTTGTCTTTTTATTTATAAATCACGTCCGTTGTACTTTTATTATAAACATTTTTTTTTTTAAATGATTTTAAATTAAGTTCAAAATATTGTAACGTCCCTTACATTGTAATTTCAAATAATAAAGTTATGGATTTTTTAAAAATCTTTTTATTTGCAATAAGCTCACTTTACTTTAATATTGAAAACTATCAATAAACATGTTTTCAAACATCTTTTTTGGAATACAAGTAATTGGTATAAGAAAGAAAAATATATCTATCCATTCCATATTAATATTGCGCAAGCGCATTTTTTGTGATGACTATCAAATCTGTACTATAGACGCGATTTTCATAAATAGGGTAGCAATTGAAAGGTCTTGCTCTGTAGCTGAAACAATTTTCTATTAAAAACAAACAAATTTCTTGCCTAAAAGTATGCGATAAATTTTTACTATAATGCTGTGATAAGTAATAACAAGGCTATTTAACAAATCAATGGAAACATACCATCTTGTTCAAAAAGAAAGGTTCATTCACACTGTGAACCGGACATAACTGTCCGATTGGAACATTTTTTTTGTAGTAGGTTACCACCATGGTAGAATAAAAGAAGGTATATGCATTTTGGACTGCGCTCTCTTTCTCATAGCCAAAATGGTCAAAATCAATACAAATCACTTTGTTGCTTACATTTTTCCAATTAAAGCTTTCTCATCGCTTTCAGATTTTCTATGAGCTATCAAATTCGTTTTGACAGTTATGGCAGTCCGCCTCTCCAAAATGCATCTACCTTCTCTTATTCTACCATGGTTGCCACATGTGTCTATGACAAGGCTGCCAAATATCAGCGCCTCTCGATGACATTTGCTAAAGTGACAGTGTTTTGTTTACAACAACTTTTTTCGTGTCTTCGATTTTTACGATGGAAGAATCTTTCTTTTATCTTTTATTCAAAAAGTCACTGACTTCTCAAATTGTCCTCGAAAACTATAATTTTGTAATTTATGCAATGTATTAAATAATTAATTATATGTTAGAATTTTTTTTTTTTTTTTGCAAAACGAATGCAATCCACTCACGGGTCGTTCCTTGTTCAGTGAAATAAAATGAGTTTGTTTCATCTTACATGGGAATGAAATTGCAATTTTTCACAATTTTTTGAAGGATTTCTATTACAGCTGCCTCTGGTGTTCAAGATATAGAAAACTAGATATTTAAGTAGAATAGGTATATTAACATAGTAGAACAGATTAGCGCCAGAAGATTTATCATTCCCAAAAACCGCTAATAGGATGATAGGATGAGCGGTATTTTTGCGATTTTTTGATGGATTTGTACTACAGCATCCTCTAGTATTCAATGTAGAGCAACACAGATAGCGCCAAAAGACTCATCGTACACAAAAACAAATGTGAATGCTAATTGGATCAACGGCTTAGGAGTTTTCTGTGGTTTAAGAGATTTGTACTACAACACCCTCTGGTGTTCAAGATACAGCAAACATACGATTTGAGAAACAGTTCATAGTCAAATTGACATAGAACTCTATATATAGTATTTCCATATATTTATCTATCTGTTAAATTGTTTGATAACTCGTTTGATGAGCAATTTGATAATGTGAATAGTCGCTTTGACGGACTACTTTAAACTTTGTATAAAAATTCTTGCGTGACAGTTGATATATGAGCGCTAAATCTGGTGATAACTTTCTGTTCATAAGTGTCAGTATTTGATTATTTAAAATTGTTTAAAGGTAGTATAGCAAATATTTTATTTTGACAGCTACAATTTAACTTCTAAACTTTCACATTTCATTTGAGAATTTAATGTCCTGTAACGTTTTTCCCACTGTTTGCATGTGCTCATGTTAGCACGTTTGTTCTCATTATTGGTATCAATATGTGACGTACGAATTTAACTGATAACCGCAAATTTTTCCTATGATGCTACCGCTTTAAATCTCAATCGCTCTTGCCCTAAGT
The DNA here is from genome assembly GCA_914767935.1 of Coremacera marginata. Classification (NCBI taxonomy): domain Eukaryota; kingdom Metazoa; phylum Arthropoda; class Insecta; order Diptera; family Sciomyzidae; genus Coremacera; species Coremacera marginata. The sequence goes on from OU612043.1 coordinate 45,161,873, forward strand.
TGAAAACGAAAAATTTGTACAGAGCAGCTGTTGAGCTGATAAGACTTATCCGGCAAAATTTACACATACCAGCAAAAAATATACATGCAAATTTTTCTAAAATAACAATAACAATAATAACATAAAAAAAAACAGAAGGAACAGAAGAATTACAACTAAAAAAACCGCCGCTGACTGATAGCTGCTATATATGCAGAAATACATCAACAGACATCAATAAAACGTGAGAAGACCCGACCGCTACAACTACTGATAATTTTACCCACGACAAGACAATGACATGGCAGACATATTTATTTCATCAAACATGTCTGTGTGTATAGATAATACATACATATATATATATATATTTTGTCGGTTGTACTTGAACAGAGAATTGGACTACAGAGAGCTGGGGTTCGTTCTAGAGTTCGAGTTCATGATAATAATAAAAATGATTACATATGACGATGATGAAGAGTTCAACATCACTTTGTGATACAAATAAAGTTGGTGATGGGAAAAAAGGTTAAATAATTTAACATTCATCATCAACATTTGCAACGACTGTCAACGAGTCACTCACAACTTAATGTATAATGTTATTATTTGCATGTTCGTGTAAACGTTGAACAATGTCTTTATCAAAGTGCATTCATTGATTGACTTTGACTTTGTTTTTTTTTTTGTTATCCACGCGGAGATATTTTTAAAATTTACAATTGATTTGATTAAGTTGGGTGTCACAGTATTTGACACTTGCATGCATCTTCGAGTTAGAAAATGCGCACTTTGAGTGCGCAGAAAAATATTCATACAATTTGTTTTAACAATAAATGTCTAGTAATGTTTATTTACATAACGAAAAAAAAAAAACCTTTAAAAAAATAGAAAAAAATTTATATACTTCAAATTCAAACTTTTCCAAAAAAAAATTTATTCAAATTTATTCATTCACCTCTTCATATGAAACTATAAAATTTTCAGTTTGGAAAGTTTTGCAACCATACATATCGGTGATCCATATCAAAACGCCCACGTTTCTCACATCACTATTTTTGAAAATTTTGAAACTCTCTGGGTTGATAGTTCTCCTGAAACGTATTATATCTGCATACTTCTTTTTTTTATTTTTATTTCATTTTAAAAGATTTACACAGTAAGAAATTGGAAAATATCTCCAAAAATACAATTAGTGCATGTATTCAAACAGCTGTAGCTTCGAAACCGTAAGTCGTACAGAAAAAAAACACAGGTGCGTCGTTGGACACACGAGAGAAGCGAAGCTTTTTCGCAGTTACATAGATTTGATAGCTTAATAATTTTTTCTTTTTAATAAATTAACTTTTAAATTCAAAAATTTAAAATAACATAAAATAAGTTACATATGTACAGAAAACATATTTACTGCTTATTTTTTATTGTTGAATGTCAAATTTCCACGCCAATTACATATACGGGCATATAATGCCAGCGACTCTCCATTTTAGCTCTCCACACATGGTTGTGAACTTGGCTGCACTGACTCATGCATGCGTTTGTTAATTCCATATTTATTGATATCTATTTTTTTTGACACTTAAAAACGCACTTGTCAACGCACTTCTCATAGAGTGCAAATTATTATCTAGAGATTGCATCAACTCTGCTAAATCTCTGGCATGTGTTAACAGAGTTATTTCACTTAAAAACATGAAGAAAAAAACTCTGTTAACACATGCCAGAGATTTAGCAGAGTTGATGCAATCTCTAGATAATAATTTATACTCTATGCCAACAGCACCACAAACGCATTCACAATACAAACAAACCGATGCTGGAGACACCTTGTGGCAAATAAAAGCAAATTTTTGATAGTTGTAGCATAGCAAATACACAATCCTCTATCTATTGATAGATGGTGACGATCTACTGCAGCATAGCTTCTGTTATAATTAGGATTGAATTAACAACTATTTCTAACAAGTCTTTGTGGCCTATTGGACTCTCGTGGAAGAGGACGTAGGTTCGATCCCCACGGGCGGGCCACAAAATATTTTTAGTATTTAATTTTAAAGTATTAAATTTTCTTGTTGTAATAAGCACTAGCAACAAAGAAACCATCAAATTTCCAAGAAAAAATCAATCGAAAATTTTTCAGATTTCACTCCAAGCAAATCACAGAACGAGGAGTAAAAAGCTTCGCTTCAAAAACTTGCATATATTTTAGAAACCTTGAATGGGTCTTTCTTGTGGTGTCCTTTTTTTATACTGTTTTTATGAAATTTTTTTAAATTTTTTTAGACTGAAGTTATTTGTCACGTTTTTTGTAATGTTCGCAGTAAATTTCAATGTAGCGTCGTTATAATACATTAATTCTTAAGGCTCACTCAAAATTCTACCTTGGGATACAAACAATTGCTCTTTTTAACGAATTTTTAAAAAAATGCCTACAAAAGATTTCTTACTTTTATAACGAAAATTCCATATCTTTATATATAAAATATTCTGTACATTGTTTTGTCACTGAACTCCTCCTGAATGGCTGGACCGATTTAGATAAAATTTGGTGGGTGTGTGTGACTGAGTATATATATGTATTAGGTCTAAAGTTTGACCCGGTAGGTGGCGCTGTTGCTGCTGTGGCATTCTTAAAAGTGGCATTTGAAAGTATAACTCACAAACGAATTGAAAAATTATCATGATTCTTTCCCTACACCATTAATTTTTATGTAATCAAAATTACAAAAATACAAAGTGAATACCATAAAAATAAACAAGAAAAAAAAATTAAATTTTTATAATAATTGGGCTTAATTTTTCTATTTATAAAACCTTTCTAAATTTTTACGATAGAAACTTTAAACAAACCCTATATTTACTCATATCATATGTAAAAATATTTAAAAACAACAACAACAAATATTTTTACCAAATTTTTTTGCGAAATAAAAAAAATTAAGGCTTAAGGTTTAGGTTTTTTTGGAAAATTATAAAAATTAGAAGGGAAATGAAAATAGAAAAGATTGAAACACGATTGGATGGACTTAATTGTCAAAATTTTTAGCAAAAAAAAAAAATAATGCAATCCATGACCGAGTTTTTCACTTTCAAGGCCAGCACTTTAATTTTTGATAGATTTTTTTTTTCCTATTTCAACAAAAAATAAAATCAGTATTAAGGGAGTATTCCTAGTTGGAAAGCTGTTTTTGGACTCTTTTTCAAAAACTTTTCATTTGAAAACGTAAAGAGTTATTTAAATTCTGTATTGTATTAAGAACATATTAAATTAGATACAATTTTTTTTTTCCTTTGTACGAGGGCTGTTCAAAAAGTTGTCGGCCTTCAAAGTTGGGCGTCGAAAAAAAAGGTATGCTGCTTGCGGCCCGGATAACTCGACTTCGGATCATCTTAAATAGAAAAAGTAAACGGCGTTAGATTCAGTACAGATGTCATTCTGGTCCCTACCTTTTTTTTTTGTTTTTTTTTTAGACTTAACCAGCACTCAGGGGATGCCCCCTATAAATGCGAAAGCATTGTGTTGATTCGGAAGATGGGTGATAGTTAGTTGGAGGTTAAAACAATGATAAATAATTACATTACAATTATTTATGCAGTAGATAATATCATTGTATTCTAAAAAGTATAATTTTTTTAATACAGCCAACTTTTTTATTTTTTATAATATGTTTTTGTTTTTGGTGTCATTGAAAAGAAAATTGAATAAATTACAAAATTGTACTTAAAAAAAAAGTTCATATATTACGCGAAATTCTGAGAAATTTGCACTCAAAATTGAAATTTGGTTGTTTCAATGGGTTGATTTCATCTTCACATGAGCACAGCTCGGTAACGGTTAAGTTGGTGGTGTGTTGATATACCGTTGAAAAGGTGATTTCATTGCCTTTAAAATGAGCTATCAAAATAAGTTTTATGTAAGTTAGTTTTTCTGCTAGATGAAATATTACTTAACCCTGTAGCTCCTAAGAATGTGAAAATAAATCCCCCTCCCATACGATTTTTTGCTCAGCTCGACATAACCTTTCAGCTCCGTAAATAGTTGCACTCAATTGCGGGACACCCTGTATATATAAAATTGTAAAAAAAAAATCTGTACATGAAATATTTTTTTTAAATTCCTTTTGCAATGGACATTTTGAATGAGGCTGAGTCCGGCAATCGCATTTTTAAAATTTATGTCTGTCTGTCTGTGTGTCTGTCTGTCTGTTAAAGCATCACGCAAAAACCAATGGATGGACTTAATGAAACTTGACATCCAAGTTCGTTGTATCCCCGGTCAACATATAGGCTACTTTTTATTCAGTAAAAAAGGTTGGACCCGGTAGGGGGGGGGAGATCGGGTTCCAGTCATTCGTTTTTTCAGCTTATCTCCGAAACCGTTCATCCGATTTGCATGAAAATTTATATGTAGAGGTTCTCTAATACGCTAAGTTTTTTTTGACTTATCTACTTTCCTACATCTCGATCACCAGAGGGCGCTATAATACAAATACTTTGAAAAACCTCGAAAAACTCCTAAGCCGTGCATCCGATTTGCATGAAAATTGGAATATAGGGGGTCTTCTGATACGGTGAGTGTTTTGGACTTATCTTTTTTGTGCTATCTTGATACCCAGAGGGCGCTTCAGTTAAAATATTAGCAAATCGTGAAAATCGTGAAAAACTCCAAAACTGCTCATCCGATTTGGGTGAAAATTTGTAAATAGCGATTTTCGAGTACGGCAAGGGTTCTGGTGCTATCTTTTTTGCTCTTTCTCGAAACTAGAGGGCGCTGTTTTCAAATTTTTACGTATGTATGTTATTACACTATTCCTTAACGGCTGCACTGATTTTGATGAAATTTTTTGTGTGTTTGAGTGAATCCCTGGATGGTCCAGATTCACAATTAGACCCGGTAGATGACGATGCGATCGTTCTTAAGGCATTCTGTTTTTATAGTTTATCTATGAAACCGTTCATCCGTTTTGCATGAAAATTTGTATATAGAGGTTTTCGGATATGGTGAGTTTTTATGACTTATCTACTCTGTTCTATCTTAAACATCAGAGGGCGCTGTGTAAAAATATTTCAAAAAACTTCTAAGCTGTTTATCCGATTTTCATGAACATTGGTAAATAGGGATTTTCTAATATGGTGACTGTTTTGGACTTATCTCTTTTGCACTATATCGAACACCAGAGGGCGCTGTAGTACAAATCTCTTAATAAATCGTCAAATAGTAGAAAGCCGCTCATCCAATTTGGATGAAAAATTTTGCTAAAGGATTTTCGTGTACGGCAACTGTTTTGGCGTTATCTCTTTTTTTTCTCTGTCTCGAAAAGTAGAGGGCGCTGTTGTACAATTTGTACGTGTGTGTGTGTGTGTGTGTGTTATTAAACTGTTCCTAAACGGCTGCACCGATTTTGATGAAATTTTTTGTGTGTGCTTAAGTGGATCCCTGGATGGTTCAGATTCGTAATTGGACCCGGTAGATGGCGCTGCGATCGGGTTCTACGAATTTTGTTATTATAGTTTGTCTCCGAAACAATTCGTCCGATTTACATAAAAATTTGTATTTAGGGGTTTTCGGGTACGGTAGTTTTTATGACTTATCTATTTTGTTCTATATTGAACACCAGAGGGCACTGCAGTACAAATGTTTAAAAATCTCGAAAAACTCCTAGCTGTACATCCGATTTGCGTGAACATTTGTACATAGGAGTTTTCGGATAGGGTGGGTATCTTCGACTTTTTTTTCTGCGCTATCTTAAACACCAGATGGTACTGTAGTATAGGTACAAATCCCTTAAGAAATCGTGAAACACTCAAAAACCGTTCAACCGGTTTAGATAAAAATTTGTATATCGGATATATAGGATTTGATTATCGAGTATTTAAAGGGCTTTGGCGTTCTTTTTTTATTCTAACTCGAAAACCAGAGGGCACTGTTGTACAAATACCGCAAAAAACTCAAAACATCTCATCCGATAAGTATGATTTCTATAAGTGATTTTCGGGTGCGGTGAGTCTTTTGGCGCTATGTATTTTGCTACATATTGAACACCAGAGGGCACTGTACAAAATACAGTAAGGCGCAGCAAATCGCGAAGGGTGATAAATATCTTTTTCTCTTCTTTGTATGTATTTATATTCAACTTTCTTTTTTCGCACATCAGGAGAGCTAATGCCGAATTCTGTGGTATTTGAGTACGTATTAACACATGCGCAAGTCAGTTGCGTCGTAAGTTGCCGTTGTTTTGACATTGCAATTTCTATTTTCAATGCTTATTTAAGTTTTTTGTCCAGTTTCCTCGCGAATTGCCAAAAATTCGTTTTTGATCTGATTTTTTTTCAAAAATGTGCAATTTATCGAATACAATATAAAACTTGAACATATATTTTTGCAAGCGATCGGCGGCACGCACACACAAATCACGATTTCCCTAACTTTTTCTCAAAATTTTCAGATGTTGAAGCTACATTTTGCTCATTTCGCCAAAGTTACCGGTTCGAAAGATGCACACAAAATTCCTTCTAAAGTTTGTGAAAAGTTTTTTTAAATCGACGAATGAAATCGAAAATTATTTATATCAACTCCCGAGTTAAGCCGGGTATTCAGCTAGTCTATTATAAGAAAACAGTGTCGGAATAACGAAATGCAATAAAATTTACTGGTGTGAATATTAACGTTTGTTTTTTAATTTAATTTATGTTATTTTAAACTTTTGAATTTAAAAGTTAATTTATTGAAAAGATAAAACTATTAAGCATAGATTTGATAATCTATGTAACTGCGAAAAAGCTTCGCTTCTCTCGTCCAAACGATGCTGTGGTCCAAAATAAAAAATGTTTTATGGTGCCGTATAGTTCACAAGGTCAGCTTTTAATTTTTTTTTTTGGATCCATTCTTATATGCAGTCCTTGCTTATTTGTCTCATTTGTGAATCGCCATTTCACAAAAAAATCTTTTTAAATGATATGTTAGGGCAAATAGCTGAACTATCGGCAATAATTTACTGAAAAATTTTCACAATAAGCCAAAATTTTCAGTATGTTTTCTAAGAAATGTAACAACGTTAACCATCTTATTTATTTATTTATATTTTAAGTTTATCTAAATTTCTATTTCAAATTAATCAAATATTTTAATTTTTTTTTTAAGATTATAACTACTGTCTTTGCTGCTTTTCAATTTAATTTTAAAACTTAACCTACTCTTTTTCCCCAGCTTGTTATCGACGATGTAACCCTTAATAATTCTGGTGAAAAGTTTTTGCAAAACAAAGAAATGTATCCACCATATAAACCATTCAAAATTGTGCTCACTCCCGAGGGTACCATCTCGCATTTGATCTTCAAAGAAAGCGATCCCATTTGGTCAACAAACTTTAAACGTGCCATTGCATCGACGTTACAATTTCAGATGAAAACTACAGGTGCCTTTGTGGTAGATGAGGTATGAACTATCAGATAGTTAAGTAATTTTTCATAATACTCAAATTTACTTTAAAGATCGGCATACATGGTAAATGTTCCACAGAGTATTTCGTTTCCAACAAAACGAATTATATATCCATACGTAAAACTCCCGAACTGACGACCTGCACACCTTTCTCCGAGGCAATACACATAACACGCAGTAATGTGCCTCCAAATACCTGTGAATTTGATTTTCAGAAAAGTGTAATCAATGGAAATGAGGCAGTATATGGCATGTTACCGCATCCGGATACCGGTTATTTTCTGAGCATGGCACACGTGAAGGGCACTACGTTGATACACACATTCGAGTCTACCGGCGAGGCGCAATTCATAAACTCGGAGTAGGTTTTCTAAGATTCTTCTCCTACTTTACATTTCCTTACATTTTATGCTCTGGCAGGTTACTCCTGAATTTTCTTAATGAAACCGCCATTGATAATGCCATCGATATAGAAACTTCAATGGCTTCGGAAATTTCTGGTTTGGAACTGCTGCCACTTGATATAAATGATCCCACTGGTGGGCGCAATCCACAACTGCAGGAAACTCTGATACTTGCGGCGTCAAATCTGCTTGATAGTCTTGCCGAAGGTTTGGAGAGTGCAGACTTTAAGTTCAGCGAACCCTACGATTCTACAGTGTCAGATGTCATCAAGTTACTCTCCGAAATGGACTACGAATCGATGACTAAACTTTATACTGAGGTTGTGATTGGCACTTCATATCGTCAGGAAACCATACGCAATATTTTTCATGAGATTATACCACGCATTGGTACAAAAGCATCAGTATTTCTGACCAGAGATCTGGTTACAGAGAAGGAAATTAAGTCAACCATAGCGGTGCAGCTACTGATATCTATGCCGTTTCATATTTTTGAACTTTCACATGAACTCGTCAAGGAATGTGAAGTATTTCTGACTTTAGGTAAGGCTATGAATGAGTTTAGGATTTGATTGTGTTGCTTCTAATTTTGGATTATTTGTCCTCTAATGCGCTAGGTCCTGATCGTCCGGATGTGCGTCAAGCGGCTATACTAAGTTTTGCAACCCTGGTTTATAATGTCTTTGTGGCCGGACGCATAAGCAAGGATGTTTTTGAGGAATATGTGCAAAAATATTTCAACTTCTATTTGAGTGAGTCATATTTTATCAAAATATAACCAGAGATATATTTAAATTTTCCTTCGAATAATCCTCAGGTAGTCGTGATTATGAACAGAAAATGCTTTATCTGCAAGGCTTGAGCAATTTGCAACTTGGCAATGTTGCCAACTATTTGGATCCAATAGTGCGAGATGAGAATGAAAACCAAGATATTAAATTTTTAGCTGCCTGGGCCACTCTAACGCTGGCTGGTCAACGCGCTGAACGTGTAAGCCAAGAATTTTAAGTAGCTGATTTTAAAACGATTGAACTCTTATGCGGCTCTTATTTCAGATATATGAAATATACTGGCCCATTTTTGAATCCAAAAATGCCAGCCTGGAGCTACGTGTCACGGCCGTTACATTGCTCTTAATTTCAAATCCCACACCAGCACGCCTCATAAGCATACATCGCATCATACAAAGCGAGACTGATCCACACATGATCAACTATTATCGCACAACAATAACGAGTATATCAGAGACAACGTTTCCGTGCTACCAACATCTGTAAGTTTCAAAACTAATGGAATTTATTCTTCTCTAATCTATTACTATACCAAAATAACGCAAATTTTATTTCTAGACGCCGTCTTCTCTCTTACATGCATCGCCATTTGCCTCAAAAACCCGAGCCGCGCTATTGGGTAACCGGAAATTATATATTCGACTATCGTGATTCGAAATTCGGTATTGGTGCCATGTTACAAGCCTTTTTAGTGGGTGATCCTAAGTCTGATTTACCTGTTGTGGCCTATTTAAAATTTGATACAGAAGCTCTGGGAAATTTTACAGGACAATTAGCGGTAAGTTTTGTATGTGTGCTACTGGGTTATATTTTATTTCACTTCTTGCCTACTTTTCACAGCTCTATGTCAAAGCACGCGGTCTACCCGATGCCATTTTCACAAAGTTCCTTAAAAACATGACCAATCCACTCAAATTTGAGAACATCAAACAATTGCTAACTCAAATGAATGCACCCATCATTGAATCCAAGCCGCTACACTTGGAGTTTATACTACAGATGGAAGGCAAGACGGTGCTGTCGTATTACCTGAATCAAAAGACTTTCCAAAAGTTAACCTATAATGACTGTAAGCATCTCTTGAAATACACGCTCAGAGTCTCTGTTTTAACTATTCTACATTTTTACTTCACCAGTAATAAGCCGCATTAATATACTCATACGTGCCGATAGTCACATTAATATGCAAACCGTTCGTTGGCCCTTCATGACCAAATATGCTGTACCCACTGTTCTCGGTACCGCCTCCGATGTCTTGCTGCAAACTACTGTGCTAACATCATTGCGTGGCAATATTACACAACAACGCGCCAGGGATGTCATGAAGTCTACACTGGAGATTGATGCTCGTTACTCCTCCTATGCTTTGTGTCGCAGTCGCAGTTATAATCCTTTTTTGAATCTTGATCATGAGATCAAACGTGAACAGGGTTTCCTTATCTATATACCGTTCAACAATGATTTGATTGTTAATATAACCAGCGAATGTATGCGTTACTCCTTTACACGTCCAGAGAATCTCACCAGTGGTTTATCGTTTAAGTCGCGTTCAGTAACATCAACACGTGGTTGGATAACGAAAAGCTCAACGCAACCCTTTGAAGAGGTGATGTATCCAGAGCGACAACATGATGTGGTAAGTAAAGACAGGCAGCAATAAAATTGCAAGACTTTTATATGAAAATGATTTTCTCTCTGCCAGTTTCAACTTTTTAAATATGACACCGCGGATCTGGGTATATCCATGGCAGTTAATACGAATCTCAATGAGTTGAATAAATATCGTGGTATGCTGCTTAAGTCAGAGTTCATGGAAAAGTAAGTAGCGAAAGAAATTTTGACGACTTTTATCGACTTTCTTCTTGAAAGGTTTGAAAATATGAGAATTGCTCAATTTGTTCAAAAGATAAACTACACTCAAAGTATTTTTTAAAGGTAAGAGGTTGCAATCATATTAACAAAATGTTATTTTGTTTATTTGATAAGCGGATATTTTGATTTGATAAAAGCCTTTATCAAGAATGCCGCCTTTGCATTGTACATTTGATAAATGAATTTGTTAATACGAATAAAGAATATTTCAACCTGAAAAAATGGTTTATTGAATAGAAAAATGCTTTTCTGTTAAAAATAAAATAATTGATAAAATATTTTATTATTTCAAGCAATTTTACAAAAAATAACAAAACGAAATTTAATAATGTATCACTAAAACAATGTCATTTTTACATTAGTTCCACTCCTTAACTCCTTACTCTCACCGAATTGTTATTGATTCGTTAAGTTATTGATTGAAAGCTTTTTAAATTGATAATTCATTTCATCATTACGAAATTGAAATTTTATCGGCGTGACTCAAGCGATTATCAATTTTATAAATAATTTCTTCAGCACAACAAACCTATTTATGAAACCAATGAAGTCAGTTTGTTAATACTATTTATAAAAATTATAAAATTTTATTCCATAATAAGTTTATATCAAGTTGAGAAAAGCATTTTTCAAATAAATAAAACACATTTCTTCAAATCAACACATTCAATTTGTCAACGTTTTATTAAGTTTTCAATCAAATGGATAAAATTTCTTTCGAATTGATAAAAATATGAAGCATTTATGATAAAATTTGATCGATTGCACAATTTGGTTTTGTTAAGGAATAACAAAAGTTTTTTATCAATTTTACCGCATCCGAGTGTACCCGCATCAAGTATAATCAAGGTATACGAGGGGTGCCTTTTATATTTCGGGATTAGAGAACAAAAACAAATATTAATCATCGAAAATCACTTTATTGTTTTTCAAAATATTCTCCATTAAGATCTATACACTTTTGCATGCGTTTGAACCAATTGTCGAAGCACTTTTGCCACTCTGATTGAGGTATCTCCAAAACATGCATTCTGAATGCCGCAACCGCTTCTTCGGACGTCGAAAATCGTTGTCCACGCAGTTTATTCTTCACGGTTGGGAATAAAAAGAAGTCATTCGGTGCCAAGTCAGGACTATACGGCGGATGACCCATCAAATCGATGTTTTGGGTGCTCAAAAATGCAGTTGTTTGAGCCGATGTGTGAGAGCTCGCTTTGTCGTGGTGAAGAGTGATCCGTCTTCGGCGGTTGGTTTTCCTGATTTCTTGGAAGACAACTAGCAAACAAATGGTTGTGTACCACTCAGAGTTGACTGTTCTGCGTTGTTGTAGTGGTACGGTTGCGACATGTCCATATTTTCCGAAAAAACAGGCGACCATTTGCTTGGAAGTGCTTCGTGCGCGAACAACTTTTGTTGGATTTGGCTCATCTTGAAACACCCATACAGTCGACTGCTGTTTACTTTCGGGCTCATACGCGTACATCCACGATTCATCACCTGTCACTATGTCATAGACGTGTTTCGAAGCACCGCGATCGTATTTTTTGAGCATTTCCTTCGACCAATCGACACGAGCCTTTTTTTGAGCGATTGACAAATTGTGTGGGATCCAACGCGAACAAATTTTTTTGACAGTCAAATGTTTATGCAATATTGAATGTATGCTGGTCCCACTTATGCCTAAGGTTGCCTCAATCTCACGATAGGTAACATGACGATCTTGCAATATCAGTTCGCGCACAGCATCAATGGTTTTCGGAACAACAGCTGATTTCGGACGACCTTCACGAAATTCGTCTTGGAGTGAACTACGACCACGATTGAATTCACCATACCATCGATAAACACTGGTCCTTGATGGAGCTTCATCGCCAAAAATTGAATTAAGTTCATCCATGCACTGTTGCTGTGTTAATTCACGTCGAAAGTTGTAAAAAATAATCGCACGAAAATGTTCACGATTTAATTCCATTTTTAGACCGAGATGAATCTTTTAAGTTACTATAAACAACACAAATAGCGCTCGTATGTCAAAACATTCTGAGTACGTATAAGCCAACAAATGTCAAACTTTGCGATAGAGCTTTCAGTTGACAGATTGCAACACCAGGGTTGCCAAATCCCGAAATATAAAAGGCACCCTACGTATCAAAATATGCCAAAATTTAATATCAAAAAAGATGCAAAAATAAGAAATGTTTTTGTTTAATGATTTAGGTTTTTCGTTGTAATAAAGCGGTTTTTTGAGCTTTCTAATTTTCTTCCTACACATTTTTTTACAGTGGTTTCTCACGCAATATGATCATCAATCTGTTAATGTACGTTTTTGGAGTAGCGCAATTGAGCTCAATACATTTAGGACACGATCGAAACTTTACGATGTTAGTCTACAACGAAAAGAGTACCAAGGTAAAAAAGATATCTTAAAAATTCAAAAAAGATGAACCTATTAATATAATTCTTAATATATCGTTTTCAAATAAAAGTGACGAAAGTAGGTTCGAGTTCAACTGAAACACCTCCCAACTATATGAACATGTTTATGCTTTATCCCACAGCTCTATATTTTATAAAAGCTAGCATTATCAAAAATTTTAATATTCTTTAAATCTCCACAGATTGATGGTTATATATGTAAAGCTGATCTGGAAAGCGCCGACGATAAGGAGGGGCAACAAGTTGCTTTCACCTTAATGCATTCCGAAAATGAACACACAAATGATGTTCTACACAAATGGAATGTAACACTGGATATACTTTCTTCAGCCAAGACTAATTGGTTCAATGCCAATGGCAGAGTTGAACGTACCTCACAGTTGGATGGACGCGATTGGAAGGTAAGTGAAGCAAGCGGCTTTTTGAATTATAGCAAAATTAGACCAAATCTTCAAATATCTTAACTAGACTGGAAGCTTAAACCACAAATTGAGTCGAATATCGAAATGCTACTCGAATTCGAAGCACATTTTCGAAGTAATCTTCGTCTCTTCGATAGTTTCTCTATCAATAGCTCGAAGATTCGTTTATTTGTAACTAATTTACGATTTTTGTCCTATCACCAGGGCCGTATTTAAGTCTAGATGCCTCCCTCCCTGGGCAAGGAAAAATTTTCCACTGAATAAAAAAAAAAAGTTTTTAAAATATTTTTAAAATATATATATTTTTTTATGAATTCATTACTAGGCTAGTTAGGATTAGCTCAAAAAAGCATCGTGCTTGGAAATAATTAGCGAAAGGTGGCAATCGTCTTAATTGCCTCATAAGGAATTAAATTAATGGATCTGAAGTTTGTCTCATTCCATTTAGCTTCGGTGCCAGGCTCACTGTTATGTTAAATTTAAATTATTCAAAGACCGCTCATCCTAGAGAAAATTGTTTTAACACAAAATTAAAAACTATACAATTTTACGTAAGATGAGATAAAGAATTTCGATAATAATAGAGTTATAACAGAAAATATTCCGTAAAAACTTCGAAATTTTTAGATTTTTTTTTTTAATTTTTTTCGCTAGTTTATTTTACAGAACAAAAATATTTGCATAAAATATAAATAACATAAAATTTTTGCATCGAATCAGTATCAAAATAAAATATCTAAAATAATAGGTGAGATATTTAAAAGTCAAAAATATGCATTTTTTCCAATTTTTTATAAAAATTGATAAAATTGGTTCAGGGTTCTTCAAGTTATCCTGGGGAAAAGCTGAAAATCGTTCTACTCGCTTCATTAGGTTTTCAATAAAGGAATTTAAAGTTTTTCTCATTCTACCCAGTGCAAAGTCTTCTTTTAAGATATCAGGTGTGCAACGAAGTTGTCGCATCAAAAAAGTGTTCGTCTTTTAAGGCTATCCACGAATCAAGCCATTTTTTGATGCCTTCATAAATGTGCAACTGCTGATCAAGCAAACCATGTGTCATCGAACGGAACAAGTCATAAACGGACGGCGCAATATCGGGGAATATGGTGGGTTGTCTTGATGTAACATAGAATCACTTTTTCGTGCATCTCCTCTATCGCATCAATTTAAGTTGGTACCGTTCCCCAGTGATGACTTCTTCCATTTCAACAGCTCATAATAAATAATACAATCCTGGTCCCACCAAATACACAGCATAACCTTCGCAGCGTGAACATTCGGCCGAGCCGATGACGTAGAAGCATGACCGGGTAGTGCCCATCAGAGATAGTAAACTTCGATTTTGGACTGTGAGAAAGGGTTAGCCTTATGTCAAATGGAAGTCAATGCTAACACAAAATGTTCGATTCTAACACAAAAACCACAGGAAACTGTGCCTCAAAATCATGGGACATACGAAGAACTCACAAATATCATGGGACATGCAATCTCATTTACACAATTCGTGAGTTTTGCATAAAAAAGAGAGTTTAAGAAGGTGAATTCTGAAATAACATTGAGAAACATGAAGTTATCTATCTCTTTTTCTTTGGTCCCCATGACTTTCTTCTCTTTGGGTTGAAGTCACGATACGATGAAGAAACCCCTTCCCTTTTTGCCGCTGGAGCAGTTGTTCATAGGCATAACTGTCGGTTTCTATTATTTCTTTTGCTATTCATAGCTAATCTTTTCAATTTTACACTAATATGTGCGTTATAAGAATCACTTCACCACTTACAGTTATTATTCAGAAAAGATCAATTGAAATTCAGAGTTCCATTTGAAATTCAGAAAAGATCAATTGAAATTCAGAAATTCCATTTGAAATTCAGGAAAGATCAACTGAAATTCAGAAATTCCATTTGAAATTCAGAAAAGATCAATTAAAATTTAGAAAATATCAATTGAAATTCAGAATCAATTTATTTTGTCGTCACAAACAAGGCTGGTCTAGGATTGGTAGCCGAGCGGTGCAGGTACTACCTGCATCCCGAGAGCCTAACATTCACCTCATAGGGGCGATTGGAACAGGCGGAATAATAAAAATGAACCGACGCAGAGGTGCCTTCCGGTCAAATGATGCCAACGAATGAGCTCAAAGTGGGTTCGACAAATGGGAAGAAATGGGAAACCATTTGAGTGACCTTGTAATCGTGTGTGACAACGCTCCGTACTACCCCAAGTTGGAGGACCTATTCTTGGAATATGCAGCCACTGTTCAAATAGGCTCCTTACTCACCGCAATTAAAACCAATCGAAACTATTTGGAGTAAAGTGAAGAGCTTGGTCAAAGAAATGGGAAACCATAGTGTTCCACTTTTTTCACCCCCCAACATAGGTGGACAACGATTCTAATACTTAGAATCGGCCATGAAGCCAAGGCTTCTGTTAGTATGGGTGATTGCAGTCTAGCTAAACAGCATTCCTCAAATTTTGCCATGGTTTTAAAGTTTAAAATTTACTTCTAACTTGCTAAATTTTATTGTTGCTTAATGTACATAGTTGCATTTTACATAACTGTATGTATTCATACTTTAAATTTCCTAAGTATATTACATGTACATATAATATAAAATAAAAATTATGATGGTAATTTGGTAATGGAATGGTGGTGGTTATGGTCATGATAATGGTAATGGTAATGGCTTGATAATGGTTAGCCTTAAATTACAAGATAAATTTTAATTTTTAAATTTATTTTATTAGTTTTAATTTCATTTTCTTTTTAATTATTTTTTTCTGAATTTCAATTGATTTTTTCTGAATTTCAATTGATCTTTTCTGAATTTTAAATGGAAGTTCTGAATTTCAATTGAACTTTTCTGAATTTCAATTGAACTTTTCTGAATTTCAAATGGAATTCTGAATTTCAATTGACCTTTTCTGAATTTCAAACGGAATTCTAAATTTCAATTGATATTTTCTGAATATCAAATGAAATTTCTAAATTTCAATTGATCCTTTCTAAATTTCAAATGGAATTTCTGAATTTCAATTGATCTTTTCTGAATTTCATATGACATTTCTGAATTTCAATTGAACTTATCTGAATTTCAAATGGAATTCTAAATTTCAATTGTTCATTTCTGAATTTCAATTGATATTTTCTGAATTACAATTGAAAATGGTGTAGAACTCAGGAGTTCCATAAAATTGTGCAGCTGCTATTGGAGCAGGACAGAAATGTTCCTTAGAAAATTTTTGAAATTCAGTTCTACTGTGTCTCCACAATTGATCCAAAAAATTAACACGATCGATTTGAAATTTTTTTATTCAAAATTGAATTTTTTGACGTAACTTTTGTTGCTTTTATGTTTTTATGCTTTGGCAGCATTGAATATGCGCGAACAAGTATAACGACTCGAATAGAAAATTCGACTCGTAGCCGGTGATAGGAACATTCAGGCAATTTTTTTCGCTCGGAATAGAAAAAAGGAGATTCCGATTTTTAGATAGCAGGTAAGACTTCACCTTTTAATTTTTTACACTCATGAATGTAGGCTGTTGATGAACAAATTTGCATTAAAAATTTCCAAAAGTTGCTGAACTTTTTTAAAAATACGAGAATTCTCTTTTCCGAGCGAAAAAATACTCATGATATGCATGATTATTTGAATCGAATAATTTGAGTTTAAAATCGAGTCTGTCGGTGCTGATGAAGTCCCCCACTTTTGTTCTGAGAATTGTAGGCAGTGTTATACACAACCTGTATCAAAGAAAACTTTCAATTCAAACTCTCTAAAGTGCAAGCTCTGAAATAAGTTATGCATTTTCAGCTCTGATTTCAACCAAATTTTAATTTATTAATTCAAAATTGAAAAAAAAAACCTTGCAGAAAATTATCAACAAACATATGTTAAATTATTGTTATCACATATAATTTACAGCATTTGCCTTTTTCGCACAGTAACCATTGGCTTGCACATAAACATCAATCAGTTTTCGTCCTCATTATCACCACCTCTGGCCTCTAACTCCTCCTCTGCTCTTATCATTTCCACTATACCATCCTGCAGACCTTTAACGAGCTCGAACTCAGTTACACCGATGCGTCGCTTATTCGAAACATCCATGACACCGTCTTCAATTGGAGAATTTTCTCCGCCGGTGCCGTGTATATTAAGATGCAAATCGGAGGACATTACCTTAAGTCTTTCGACGTCCAATGAGAGTAGGGGCAAACGTATGTGCACCGATGCGCGTAACGTAGTGCCCAAATTAGTGAGACATGCAGTTAAATTACCATATTTCGGATGTCGAACAAATTGTAGATTTTTCTCCAGCGCCAGTAGGCCCGTCACCAAACGATGATAAACGTCACCTAAACAAATTTAAAAAACAAATATTATGGTTTATCTGCCTTGCCGGAAAATGCTCTTACTCGTTCTTACTCACCCAAATCTCCACACTTGGCCATAGAGATAATACGCACATGATCCTTCTCATTGACCCAAACCAAAAAAGTTTCCGCTGGATTATGAAATAAACCACGACCTGTTGGCCAAAAGCGATAGCAACCCGCCGATTGTAAATGTTCATCGCCGCGCTTAAACAAAACTTTTCTATTCACCATCTCATTTTGCGTCTCAATATCCAATTCGCCCATTGTGTAGTATGCACCAGTGTGCTCGCCATCGAGTACATCTGTGGCCACTTTAACCTTCTCCTCAATTTCAGTGTAATGCTTTTCGCGCAATTTCGGAAAAAATGGATAACCTTCCAAATTTCTAGAAATGCGAATTCGCGTTGACAAAATATATTTTCGCTCCGGATCAAGATTCTCAATTTCATCCAAATTGCCAAATTCGTTTTCCTTTTGTAAGACATCCGACTCGTTATCAATTTGACCATGAAAATCTCGTATTATGGGCTCGAAGAGTTTTTCAAAAACATCATAGCTCTCAGCATCGGCAGCATATATGCCAACAACTGAATTGTGATGTTCCATACCGGACTTAACGCAGTCATACAGACTGGCCTCTACAGGTACAGGTGTCATGAGTGGAGCTAATTCGTCGAGTAGATCGCGTGTTAGATATTTGCGCAAAAGTGATCCAGTATTTTCTTCATCTTCTGTGAGATTCTTAAAGTTCTCATCAAGTAGTTCGGCAATTTCTTCGGGTGTTAATTTGCTAGATGTGAAGATATATATTTTTATTTATTAATTCTTTTTTAAACTTAAAATTACAAATTAAAAGCTTAAAATATTTATACAGCTATGGCTACTGAGGCCTTAAGCTAAACTTAAATTAATAATGCTCTAGGAATACGGGAATACAAATGTTGAAGTATAAAAATCTATTAATTAAATTTTAAGTATAGTTCTAACATTGTAAAATAATATTTGTGTATTTGTAAGTGATGCTGCAACGCGAGCCGTGCGAGAAAACTACCGCGAAAAGAGGAAAGAAGAGAGGCGCCTTTTCAGATGCAAGAAAGAGAGCAGGTAAAGTGTGAGCTTGAGGAACTAGAGGTATACCAGGACAAGAAGGATGCACGAAAATTCTATCAACAGGTTAAGCGTCTAACCCAAGGTTTCAAGCCCGGAGCATTCCCTTGTAGAGTCGAAAATGGAGATCTGAATACGGATACACAGTGTGTGCTGAGATTGTGGAGACAGCACTGCTCCAATTTACTTGCTGACGACGATTCCACCAATGCCGCCCATGGAGAGCGCAGTTTAGTGCCACCAATCAACGATGACGGAGTGGAAGTACCACCACCTAGCCATGTAGAGGTCCGAGTTGACCTCTATCCAACTACTCAAAAACAATAAAGCAGCGGGTGCTGACGGCCTGTCAGCTGAATTGTTTAAAACCGGCGGTGATGAATTGATAAGGCGCATGCATCAGCTCATCAGCAAAATATGGCTAGCAGAAAGCATGCCCGACGATTGGAATCTCAGCGTACTATGCCCTATGCTTAAGAAAGGTAACCCAACAATCTGCGCCAACTATCGAGGTATCACTCTTTTTACCATCGCATATAAGGTTCTCTCAAGCGTACTGTGTGAAAGATTAAAGCCGATTACAAAAACACTGATTGAACCTTATCAGTGTGGCTTTCGACCTATAAAGTCCACCATAGACCAGATTTTCACGCTACGACAAATCCTGGAGAAAACCCACGAAAATCAAATAGACACACACCATCTCTTTGTCGATTTTAAAGCTGCGTTCGATAGCCCGAGAATGGATTTGCCTATACGCAACAATGTCTCAACAATGTTCGATATACCTGCAAAGTTGATTAGACTTTGCAGAATGACGTTGAGCAACACACGCAGCTCCGTCAAGGTAGAAAATGACCTCTCCGAAACCTTCAATACCGAAAGAGGTTTCAGACAAGGCGATCTACTGTCTTGCGATCTCTTCAACATCATCATGGATTGGATCGTACGAAAGGCCGGTGTGCATCGTAATGACACCATTTTCTACAAAGGTGTCCAGCTCCTTGCGTACGCTGATGATATTGATATTGTCGGCAGAACCAAGAGAGATGTTACCGCTGATTTCGCCGCTATCGAAAAGAATCAGCCAAAGTGGGTTTGACGATAAATGAGGGTAAAACAAAGTATATGCTGTCTACAAACAAGGGAGTGCGGCGTTTAGACTCCCACGTTTCATCCGGCAGCTATAACTTTGAAGTAGTCAAGGAGTTCGTATACCTTGGCAACGCCATTAATACCTACAGCGAAGTCAGCCTGGAGATAAAGCGTAGAACAATAATTGCTAGTAGCTGCTACTACGGGCTCAGTAAGCAACTAAGTTCCAGAGCCCTCTCTCGATCGACAAAACTAACACTCTACTCTTGTTCTACCTGTGCTGATTTATGGTGCTGAGGCATAGGTAGTTTCGCAAACTGACGCAGCGAAGAACCCGGCTAAATGAGTTGAAAATCAAGCATTTTGCTTACCATACCCCAAAAATAAAAAAAAATTTCATATCCAAAAAGATAAAATTTTACCACTGTGCTGTATAGAAAAATATCTAAGGATTAATTTTTTATTTATTTAAAATTAAAAATTACGCTTATCCCCCCCTATAGAAAGGGACATTATGAAATCGGTAGAATCTCTTAAATTCCATAAAAATTAAATACCTCTTTTAATTTAAATTTTACACATGTTCTATTAGTATCACATGATACATATATGAAATCGCCTATTTGTCATAAAAGTTACGTTATCAAAATTGCAAAATCTTCATAAATTCTAGTGTCTGTCGCTTCGAACGAACGTTCGATTTCGTCGCTACGAAGACTCAAAACTTCGTTTATATTTTGACAATTCTTACTTTCTCACATCTTTCTCATAGCTTTGAGATATTATATGAGTTGTCAATTTCGTTTTGACAATAGACCTCGGATTTTGCATATTTTTGAAGGATTAACATAGGTAAATTCGAATGACACCAAAGTTCGTTTCATTGAAAATAGAGTTCAAAACGATAAGCATATTTTAAATTTTTTTTGCATATTTGCATGAAATGCAAAGGACTTTGACCGAGCTTCTTATGATCAATTGTGTTGTGTGTGTTGTGCAAAAGTTTGAACACAAATGATAGAAAACTGGACCTACCAGCTTTACGCCGACTCCGAACGGCTGATATTCTCAAGAAGCTTTTCATGGCAGTTTTTACTCTCTGAGGTTTGCCATTGTCTGCAGAGAAGTGACGGCCGAACAGAAAAATTTATTCAATTGAAAAAACTTTTTTGTGTCAGATGCGGCATTCAAACCTGGGTTCTCTGGCGTATGAGCCACAGACTCATTACCCACTACGCCACAGCCGCCACTTGCTAAGGCTTAAAAATTATGATTTTTAGAGCAAATTTAGAGAAATATGCAACCATAATTTTCTCTAAATTATCAATTCAGAGGCTTTGACGTTTCTCTCCAAAAACCATTTTGTAAGCGGAAAATCTTATTTCAACGTCACAGGTGGTAATTGGAGCAAATTTATATTTAATGATGTTTTCCTTTGTGACGTTGAACCCAGACAAATGATATTAAAATCTGGATTTCTGAATTTCCGATTTAAATGATATTAAAATCTGGATTTCTTTTCAAAATGGCTTCATATTTCTTTTTTGAATCCATTCCAAAATCATCAGCAATGTTATGAACTAGCTTCCTTAAATAAATTCATTGGCTTTGCTAATGGTAGATCCTTCGCTTCCAAGGATCTTTTAAATTATGACGAAAGTTGGAGTAAATAGTTACAAAAAGAGATAGAGATAGCGCGCTTTTTTGTCTACAAAAACAAATAGTCGGTACTTTACTTTAAGGAGATGCTCAAGGGACAAGATTAGACACAAAATGCACTAAGTTTCCTTGAAATTGAACGAATAGATTTCGAGTTATCTATCGGAGCGTTTTAAAAAAAATAGTTTCGAGGAAATCGCGTTTAAAGTTTTTTTTTCGAAATTTTGCATATATTTTTAAAATTATCGGTTGATGGCACTAATATTGAGTATGCAATGCCAGGTATCGATTTAAAAACATGTGTGTATATTATAGAAACCATAAAGAACACATTAACCCATTAAGCCGTACGGTTTGCGAAAACGCACTACGAAAAGACATATTTTAAAAAAATCATAGCTTAGATTCAGTTAAAGATATCGCCCATCTTTTTTTTTTGCATTGAGAAGCAAAGGGATGAAATTATTTTAGTCTCTTGACATGCTTTGTCATAAGATGTCATGTCTATATTTTCTATTCTATCCTTTCCCGAAGTCAAAAATTGTGATTTTCCAATTTACAAAAAAAAAATTTTAAATATTGCAAAATACATATTCAACAAATAAAAATAGTGATGAGGACCACCGATACTAATAGTAGTCTTTTTTTATTCTAAAAAAATTTCTGTACGATGCCCTAGCTTACCAGGCCACAGGACACCGTGGTATTTTTTTCGCACTTTTAGGCTTATGTGAGTTCCTCATTAGTATTATTTGTAACATTAATTTCTTATTTATTTCCCAGAATGTTTTATTCTATCCAACACAACTTTTCCAGTAGTAATTAATAACACATTGCGGCCCTAGTAAAGAAAAAGTTTGTTGTGGGCGTGGCAGTGAGTGACCGCACTATGATTGACTCAAGTAATCCACACAAAAATGTTTAATCTCCTGCGCCCACGGTTTTGAGAGCCGGGTTTAATCGGTTAAACAAATGTTTTTATGTGTCCCACCCGCTTAAGTACCTAAAAATGCTGACATTTTTGGATGAGGTCAGCATTTCGGGTTTTACTGTATATGCTATATCTACATATATAAAAATCTAATGGTGTCCGTATGTTGCTCCATCACTTCTGAACAGTTCCAATTTTTGTTGTTCAAATTTTGGGTGTGTTTGGTCAGTCATGGCACGGGTTTTAAAACTTATTTGTACAACATCGGATGAGCGGTTCTCGAGATATTTCAAAAATAGTGGATCCCCTTTTGCCCATACGATTTCTCTTAAAGAAAATTTATTTTTTTAAAATTTCTTTTTAAAGAAAAACCAGCTACGCCCACTTTTAGGGGATAAAGCTAGTATATTATATATTCTTCTGCATTGCTCGCAGTTTGATATATCATAGGGATGGAAAATAACGATTATTTTTTAATTTTCAGACCAAAAGATCATGTATAAAAATCTATTGTAAAATAATTTTAAATGTAGCAATATGATGCTAGGGAGTCAGAGATCCTGGTTTTGACATGAATTTTTTTTTTAATGATTTTTAAGATAAAAATCACCTTAAACCAATTATTTTGACCAATTTTTTTTTCGATCAAATATAACAATTATTTTTTATCGTTATTTTTTCGATCAGAAATAAAAGTAATTTGTAATCGTTATTTTATCGATCAGAAATAAAAGTTATTTTTTGATCGTTATTTTTTCAATCAGAAATAAAAGTTATTTTTTCGATCATAAATATAAATTATTTGTAATCGTTACTTTTTTCAATCAGTAATAAAAGTTATTTTTTAATCGTTATTTTTTTGATCAGAAATAAAAATCCTTTTGTGATCGTTATTTTTTCGGTCAGAAATAAAAATTATTTTTTGATCGATATTTTTTAGATTAGTTTAAAAAAATAATTTTTTGACTTAAATAATATCGATTAGAATTTAAATCAAATCAATATTTACGCATGTTATTGGGTTCAAATTAGAATATTACTGAGCATATAAAAAATAAAATTCATACTTACCACCCTTTCGAACCCACGTTTACTATCATACAAACAAGTTGTCTTGGACAAGGATTTTATCTACGATTTTGACAAGGATAAGGACAAGATTTTTGACATGGATTTGGAAAAGTATTTGGATAAGGATTTTGTCAAGGATTAGAAAAAGTATTTGAACAAGGATTTGGGCATGGACTTGGGCAAGGACTTGTGCAAGTATTTGGATAAGGACCAGACCAAGGTTTTAAATAGGGAAAAGGTGGAAAATAGAAGTAGTAATCGAAAACGGAAGTATTAAACAGTAGTAGATATGGAAATAGATAGAGGGTTGCTGATTTAGAATCTGATGTTGGAATTTGAAAAACTCTTTTGACACTAGGGTGGACTCTTAAAACGTTTTTGTTTACTACATATTCCACATGGCAGTATTAGACAGTCGCTGATTTCGAATTTGATGTTAGAATTCAAAAATTTTATTTGACGCTAGAGTGGACCCCAAAAATGTTTTTTCTTTTGTTTTACACATTTTGTACATGCGATGGCAGTATTAGGAATCGCAGATTTAGAATCTATAATAAGAATTCCAAAAATTGTATTTGCCAATATTTATTTGATGTACAAAATGTGTAAAAAAGAAAACATTTTTGTGGTCCACCCTAATGTCACACACAATTTATGAAATTCTAATATCAAATTCAAACTCAGCGACTCTCTAATTCTGTCAGCGCATGCACAAAATGTGTAAAACAAAACAAAAACATTTTTGGGGTCCACCCTAGCGTCAAAAAATTTTTTAAAATGCTAATATCAAATTCGAAATCAGCGACTGTCTAATGCTAATCGATATTATTTAAGTCAAAAAATACTTTTTTTAAACTGATCGGGAAGATATCGATCAATGATTGGTTTTTATATCTGATCTAAAAAATATCGATAAGAAAATAACTTTTATTTCTGACAGAAAAAATAACGATCACAAAAGGATTTTTGTTTCTGATGGAAAAAATAACGATTAAAGAAATAACTTCTGATTGCAAAAGTAACGATCAAAAATAATTTTTATTTCTGATCGAAAAAATAACGATTGAAAAATAACTTTTTTTTTCTTATCGAAAAAATAACGATAAAAAAATAACTTTTATTTCTGATTGAAAAAATAACGATCAAATAATAACTTTTATTTCTGATCGAAAAAATATAAATCCCCGGTCCCTGATATTTAACGATTGGAATTCAATTTTTTTATGAAACTCGTTTGCATATATTTTATATATTTTGCATATTTGTTGCATATATTTTGCATATTTGTTGCATGTTTTATATTTTTTTGCATATTTTTTGCATATATTTTGCATATTTTCAAAATGCATTACAATTTGTTATATTTGAACCATAAACCGTCTAGATTTATGGTCTGCTGGGAAATATGCAAATATGCAAAATCCGAGGTCTATTCATCACTTATATGAGCAAAACAGCTCACTGTGCGACGGTTGTTTGAAAAGTGAATTTAAAGAACAACCAAGGTTAGCCAAGGTTAGGTTAAAATGTCTGAGTCGATAAAGGACTCGACACCTAGGCCAGTGTAGGCCTCCTCAAACCAGTTCCCACGGATAATGAATTTTAGAATATGCCTGATTTCCAGACATAAGAGTTCGGCAAGTCCATTTAAAAAGGGATGACCCAGAGTTGCCACTCTTCTTTTAGCAAGAGCCGGACATTCGCAGAGGAGGAGCCGGACATTCTGCAAAAATCATTTGATATAAGTCCTTACCAAAGAGCATGCGTTCCGATTATGCACTGACCCGTGAGGATTTCTACTATTTTTGACACGTTTTACCAAACAACCAAACATGATAACATTTGATGTCGATGTCTTTGAAGTGAAATGGCGAGAAGGAATTTTCTGAAGTCATAACCAGAGCTCACTAAAAAATATTTCATAACTTGACACGTACAACAAATTGAATAGTGCAAGTTTGTAAGGCCTTCTCAAAGAAAATCACATTTCTACATAGAGCTTGTAATGGTTTCCCAGTAAAAAACTTTATGGCATACCTCGTTGTATTGGTGAATACCTCAGCTTTGGTAAATTCGAAGATGAAACACTAACAGTTTTGATAAACATGATAAATTTTGCACGCCTCTCCTAGGAAACTTTCAGAATTTGCTAAATACAACACAACAACTTACATTTGACTCTTGAGGCGTTCCAGGTCCTGCTCCAACTTGGCAATTGTACGATTCGCTTCCTCCAAATCACCTTTCATCAGATCGAATTGATCATCATCCGGACAAGATTCACACATGAACTTGCGCACAAAACGTATAGCATCTTCGGGCTTATTCTGCTCCTCGTAAAGCTTGATCAGAGCCTTGCTCAAGGCATCTATGACACCGGCGCGTTCAAGATATTTGCGATATTGCACACGTTTCGATTCAATCTAAAGCCAAATATAGATTAAAATAAAACTCATTTCATATTGGTACACAAACTGGTACTCTTCAGTACCTCAACTCACCGAGGACATTTTGTTAATAAGGTATATCGTCTTCGTTACCAATACCACCGCTAATTTAAGACAAACAACAGCACTTGAACAACAACTTACTCCTGACTTGCTACTATCAGATTAACTAGTAACTTTTGTATTTTATTTTCCTTTTTTGTTCCTACTTTTCAGTTTTGTTTGGGAAAAAGACTGCTCCAACTTATATGTGGCAAAATTTGCACATTTGAAACAAACTCTTACGTTTAGCTATAATATCGTAGCGTAGTTTTTTCAGTTTTCTTTAAAAAACTTTTAATCGCGCTTCAAAGGCACTTAAATTTTTCCCAATTCTGATTTCGAGCCTAAAAATAAAATTTTATAATTTGAAGTTTTCAACTTGCTTGCTTGATGTATTTGCCTTAATTACTGCGTTCTATTGATCAAACGTTTTTGGCAGTAACGTGCACGGTAAAAAGCATGGCTAGATGTGTGCCATTGAGAAATAACGGTAAATAACACAGCACTCACCACTACTTCATGTAACGTCGTGGAAGGACACGTCAAGCAAACTGAGCCTAACCTAACGATTGCTACAGAGGTTTCATTGTTGTGGTTGCCACGCATTAGATGACTGTTGTTTGTTTGGTTCAAAACATTGTTGACGGTGTCTAGCTAGGGTTGAATAGTTAGATGGAGATGGATGGCTGGCTGGCTGGCTGGCTGGCTGGCTGACAGGCGTTAGTTAGGCTAAAGCATGTCATGATATTGTTTAAAAAACATGTTCACAGTATATTGCATACATACATATATATTTGTTTGTGTATTTATAAATTGTTATACTATCCTTACTTGAGCTGTACTCTACTTGTTCATTATGTGTTACTGTCTTAGTTACACTTCAGCCGTACTATGGTTCACTTAACTCAAAAACTGTCAAAACCAATATTTAAAGGTTGTGGTAACTTACATTCAAAAATCTTTAAATTACTTTTTAGAAAAGAAAAATATTTATATTGATAATTCTTATATTAATTCTTATATTAATTTCAAAAAATATCATTCTGGTACAGATGAAAATCAAAAATTGTCTCAAAAATTAACAAAAGGTTTTTTTCTTGACTTGAAACTCGATGTTTTTTGAGAAAATGCTTAACAAAAAGCAATTCATGCAATAACAATAGAGTTCAGCTACTACAGCTTTTTCGCACTTCCTCAGCATTAACCAATTCAAGGCCCACGACCCAAATATCATTGAAAAATATCAACGTTATGGATACCAATGACCCCAAACAAGTTAAATTTCATTTAAAATTTCCAACCCAACAAACGATGTATTTCGGTATATTCGATAACCTCTCTGGTCGTTAATTTTTATTAAGTATTGTATTTCGCTACAGATAATAAAGGGTGGTGTGAATAAAAACTGAGTAGACACTCTGGGAGGATTCTCTTGAGTAGAGTGTTTCGTTCAGAGTGAACACTATATTCGATGTGAATAAAAATTTCCTCAAATTGCTTACACTCACTCAATAATAATGAGAAGAGAAATGTCAATTTTAGTTGTCAAATTGCTACGTGGAATAAAGAAACAAAGAAACAAAAAACAAAAAAAAATTAAACATGTTCATAAATATAGAAACGCGTAAAAGAAAAGTTTATAATATTCAACGCTACGGCATAACAGTCGATAATTTCAAATCATTGTATTGATTTGAATTTGATACCGCGCTATAGTTAAGCATTTCCATTTCCTATCCAATGTTGCTGGAGAAACTCGTGGTAGGGCAATTCCAAAAGTTGAAAAAATGAAAATATTCCTAAGATATATAGGTGACCCGGGATTTCAAGTTGGAGTCGGGGAGGACATTGGCATTTATATAACAACAGTTTCGAAAATTGTGTGGGCAGTATGTTGTGCTGTTTGTGTGAAGGTAAGGGAATGGATTAAATTTCCAATCACCTTTCAGAAAATGGGAGAAGCAAAAGGAAAGTGAAAATCTAAATATAATTTTTCTGACACAATAGCTGCTTTCAGATTTCACTCATATTAAAATATTCCCTGCTGGACAAGTACTGGTTAATTAACTCGTTGTTTAAATGCCCTGCAAGACATGCCTGACCGAAACTCCAACACATTGATACACTTTTCAGTGAACACAAACACAAGCAAACCTACTTGTCAAGTTTTTTTTTACTTTGAAGCATGTAAAAAAGTGGAGATACCATAGAAATAAAAAATAAGGAAATGGTGGTTCGTACACATACAGTGTACGTGTAGTGCGGCACTTTTTAATTTGTGAGTGATTTTTTTGACAGATCTAATCGCTTTGTAAGCAGTGTAAAGTGTCTTGAAAAGAAATTAAAAAATATTTATTAAAAAGCTGTTTTAATAGCTAAAATTTGTGATTATAATAAAGAAAAAGTGGTGAAAGATTTTTTAAATATGCGCTGCTTTGTAGAAAAGTGTTTAAATGGCCAGAAATTAAGGAACAAGGACATTTCCTTTCACAGGTAATTCTTGCAATACAATCTAATTTTTAAACTCAGAGAAGCGTTATTTATATTTAATATGTAATTTAGAAGTGAATTCTAGTTGGAAATTAACGTTTTCCAAGTAGAATTATTAGAAAAAGTGAAAAATTAGTTTGCAAATTTCCCGCCTTTTTTAAGCGATTAGATCTGTCAAAGAAGAATCGCAGGTACAGGGGCGCATTCATTTTTTGAAGGCGCCACTCATTTTCAGGGCGCCCTCTGTCAGTATATGAAAGTAATAGCGCATTCTTTTCTGGAAAAAGTTCTGCCTTCACAAAATGCAGAATTTTTTGGATTCTGAACTGAATTTACGGAAATAAACAATGTTTTGACCTCATTTGAGCTCAGTTCATAAAATTCTGCATTTGTTATACTCTTGCGTTCAACATTTTTAGAAAAGAATACGATTTATTTTCAGGTCAACATTTTTTTTTTAGAAAAGAACACAAAAAATGCAAAATTTTTCCCAGAAAAGAATGCGCCATAAGTTATTTATAAATTTATATTTATGTTTAGATTTCCGCATATTCTGGACATTAAATTTAAATGGATTTGTGCGTTTGGGCTGGAGGCCAATTTGGTCAATATTAGATCAGTTGTTTGCTCGGATCATTTTTATAATAGTGATTACATCGGAGATTCAAAATGTAGCAAAAGGCTATATCCATGTTCAATACCGCATCTAGACGTTGCATGTGTTGAAATCCTTAAATGCAGTAACCAAAATGTTCAAGCAGCAGTAGATAAAAATAGAGAAAAGGAAAATATAAATCTTCAAGCAGCAGTAGATAAAAATAGAGAAAAGGAAAATATAAAAATTATTGAGAATTTACAGATAGTACCACCTGTAATTAAAAACATTCTAATGGAACGTTCGACCAATTGTAATTTTCAATTACCTGACGCAAAAAAAGTTTCTCTTAAAAGAGCCCTCGATTCCTGCGATGATTTGTCTAGCTCTACGCCAAGGAAAAGAGTGGCGAAAGAAAAACTGCACGTGCTTCGAAAAGTAGTAAGGGAAAAAAATAGAAAAATAAAAACCCTTAATGAAAAAGTACGTCGAAAGTCGAAACGCATCACGACGCTTACGCAAATTGTTTCAAAAATAAAAAATGACAATTTGATAAATGAGGAGACGTCAGAAATACTGGAGAACCTTGGAGCTACTCCTCATTAAACTACTCATTAAACTACCAAAAAAAATTTTTTAAATCATTTATTAAATCGTAAAGTTTGCGCCTTCTTTTTTCATGCGCCCTTAATGTGGCCCTGTAATATTTTTTCTATGTGTGTGTGAATCAACACCAATAAGAAAAATACCTCACTTTTGTGGCAAAACACCGCTTCCTTATCTATTAGTTCTTTGGGAGATACAACAAACTTCATGAACTAGGCTTAGCTGTGTATGTGAGAAAGAGACAACCCATACAAACAATTTATGGCGGCATATGGCAAATGAAAAAAACTAAAAACTAAACAAAAGCGCGAACATCACATTGAAGCTGGCCAAATTAATTAAAGATAAGTGTTCAAATAATAATTTACTATAATAAAAAATAAAATAAAGTTGTGTTGTGGTTATAAAATAGCTCGTAATTGTTTTATATTCAATCGAAAGCACTTTGCCGTTTGAGTCCATAGATGCGATTCTGGACGCGGAGAAAAAGTTGCTGACTCCGGAGTACGCGCCTGAATTTACGCGTCTGTACGTTGTTTAAAAACTGTTGCTCTTTTTATTTTATATTCCTTTTTTATATAATTTTGATTAATTGTTTAAATAAATAAATAGTAAAATCAAAATGAAACATTTTTTATACCAAATATTTTGGTTTCTATTATGACTGACTGGAATTTTAATTAGGTGTAACCGATATTCTCGTCACAACTGACTAATAACTTAGTCAGATCTAACTGGTCTGCACTAACTGACATTTTCATTATAGCTGATGTGAGTGAGTGAGAAAGCTATATGTTTGGTGGGGTTTAAAGTATTTGCGTGAGAATGTGACAAAAAAAATCACTCGTTTCCTTTAGGTGTAACTGACATTTTAGTTAGAGCCAACATGAGTGAGCGAGTATGCTATACGATCGGCGGGTCTTCCAAATACCTGCGTAAGAAGGTGAGAGAAGATCACACGCATACATGAGTTTTAGTCAGATCACTGCGTTTCGGTTTCGAAATGCTTTTTTCAAGTTTTTTAACATTTCTCAGCATTTTTTCCTAGGAAACGTCAAAAATTGTCAGCATACGTCAAATCGTTGTCAGCTCAATTGTCTGCCTGAGAATTGAGACAATTGAGCTGCCGACTGAGAAAATGTGAGTGTGTTAGTAAAAAATGTGTGAGTGCATTGGGATTGTTAAGACAAATTGTCTGGTGTAGACGTTGTGAACCCTTACTTTCTCGCATTCATTAAAGTACAACAAATAATTGACACGTACGTTCGTTTGTGAGTTATAGCATTTTAAAGCATTGCTTTTTGATGAAAAAAAAATACAGTGGAAACCAACCAATGGCTTGATACACTTTATTCGGACTCTGCTCCATCGAGACAAATGGTAGAAAAGTGGATTGCTGAATTTAAGCGTGGTCGTACCAGCACAATTGATGCAGAGCGCAGTGGACGCACAAATTAGACTGTTATTCCACAAAACATAAAAAAAGTACACAAAATGGTATTGGCCAATCGTAAAGTGGAGGTGCGCGTGCTAGCTGAGGCTGTGAAGATAACGAAAGACAGTGTGGAAACAATATTACACGAACATTTGCCGATGATAAAGCTGTTTTCGAAATTGGTGCCGCGTTTTCTCACACCGGACCAAAAACAACAACGTGTTGATGATTCGGAGCGCTGTTTGGCACTGTTTACAAAGAATAAACATGAATTTTTGCGTCGTCCACCATTACACAACGGAAGCAACCGATGAAAGCAGACCAAAGTGACCAAAACCACAACAGTCGGCTGGAAAGGTGATGCCATCTGTATTTTGGGATGCGCATTGAATTTTGTTCATCGACTATGCCGAAAAGGGAAAAACAATCAACAGCTATGGGGTGGCAATCTGCAAGTCTTTCCTCCATATTTAAAAAGTTTTAGCTTTCACTTCCACATGGCTATATTGTGAATTTCTTGTTCTTATAATAGTTTTGATCTTTCCAAGACAAGATGGAAGTGCTGGAAAATTTTATCCAACATTTTTCACAAATTCCCCACTGTGCAGCATTAACTTTACCGCATACTTTGTGTGAATGTCATTGTCTTTTATGCATAGGGAATATTTTTTTTTATATTTATAAACAGTCGAGTAGCAAGTAGCTACTGACAGTGCTTCAACTTGGTGCAAGTGTTAACAATGGTGGTACGTTCTGCTTTATTGTTCCTCACTGACTTCATTATATTATATGTAGGACAATTTATTTTGATTTAATGAGCTGAGTAGAGTGTCAGTCGTTGGTTGGTTTGGGACAAAAGTAGATACATTTTTCAAACAAACTTCCTACACAACTAATTGCTTTCAAGTTTGTTTTGTTTTTTGATTGTTGACATGCCATTATTGGGTTTTATTTTTGGATAGTTAAATAGCATTTTCGTAGTTTAATTTTACATGCACATGTTTTCCAATCTACTACGCACAAGAGACATATGTATATACAAAGCTTTGAGAGATAAGTGGTTACTAAATTCCGATGTATTTCTTTAAGGAGGTATTCCTGATTGGCAAACATTTTTGTTCAATTTTTTTTTTGCATATTTTTATAGCTTGGATATTTCGTCCTAAAAGTGTTTTTTGAAATTCGAAATACTTTAGAGATATGGTCTTTTTTGTCCAGCAATGTTTTCGCCAAAATGCGTTTAGCTTAATTTGGCTACTTTTTGAATGCAACTGTTTGAAGCAACCACCGAATTTCGTTCAACGCGTTCTTTAGTAAGGTAATAACTAGTTTGTATACGCATTTTAAAAATAAATAAATACACATTTTAGAGCTTAGGTATTCGAATATTGGCAGCGTTCAGTTCACTTTGAATTGAGTTATAAACCGGAGTTTTGATAAAAACTTTTGTTTGTGCTAAAGACAATGGATAGAAAAAGTAATAGAAATAAAAATAAAAGAAACACTGGTAGCAATCGAAAAACTCGTCCCTTGAAACGCCAGTTTCGTGGTAATCAACACGAAAGGGCGAGGACACCGAATTCACAAGTACATCGGCAAAAAAAAAATTAAAAATAATGAAAACGAAGACATAAGCATTGACAACAAAAGCGGAGAATTGCATTTTGGAGTTGTATACAGTTTTCTCGGCGATTGCTAATCTGGTGATATGTGCCAAATGTGAAGGAAAAATCGAGTTTAAAAAAGCATCGCCGTATGGAATTGGCTTCAAAATTGGTGTTCACTGCGCTTGCTCGACCACTACATACATTTTTTTCGTCGGCTTTGGTTGGCAAATCATATTTGATGAACCGGCGCTTTTAGGCATTGAGCCAAAAGGCTCAATTAACACGTTTTGTTGCCTCATGGACATCGGTAGAGGTGTGGGTACTCGTTATACTACACTGCCCTGGAGAACTTTCATACTGCTGCAAGCGCGATCTATGGATACACTCTTTCAAAAGCCGCGAAAGAAGAGAAAGATGCCATGGTCACCCAACAATGTTGACCGTATCAGGTGATGGCACTTGGAAAAAAAGTGGCTTTTCTTCACTATACGGCGCTACAACGTTGATCGGCAAATAGTGTAAAAAAATAGTCGACTCTGTTGTAAAGTCCAGCGTATGCAACAGTTGCAAGTTGCATTGGGAGCTAAGAAAGAAAGAGACCCACTGCCATATGATATTTGGATTGAAGACAACGAAGAGGAATGCCGTGCCAACCATCAAGGAAGCTCTGGGAAGATGGAGGTGGATGTGATAAAGGAAATGTTCGCCATATCAGTCCAAAAGCATGGCGTAAATTACTGCAAGTATATCGGCGATGGCGACTCAAAAACATTCAAAGCTATTATAGACGACGATCCGTACGTAGAACTGCCCGAAGAGCATAAAGAGCCGCTGAGTCCTCATTTTTTGAAGAAGAGGAAGGAGTTATTTATGTGGCTGGCATTGCAGAATGATATATGTAAGTATTTCACAAAAAATAAATGTTTTATTGCCTAAAACTTTCTTTGAGTTTTTTCAAAATCACTTTTTTGAGCTTCGAAGTCACTTTTCTTCGATTCTACTGAACCGATTTTGATGAAACCAAGTGCAATCGACGCAGAATTGTCACCACTCTGTTCCCTACCTCAATCAGAATTTTAAACAATTTTTTACTTTTTTTTTTTACACTAAACTACAAAAAAACAGACCCAAAATTGGTTTTTCATTTTTCAATGACCGCCATTTTGTAAAAAATAATCGAAAAATTATAATTGAGGTAAGGACCAGAATTACATCTGTACTGAATCTAAGCCGTTTACTTTTTCCATTTCAGATAATCCGAAGTCGAGTTATCCGGGCCGCAAGCAGCATACCTTTTTTTTCGATGCCCAACTTTGAAGGCCAACAACTTTTTGAACAGCCCTCGTGCAAAGGAAAATAAAATTTTATTTAATTTAATATGTTCTTAATACAATAAAAAAACGGAATTTAAATAACTCTTTGCATTTTCAAATGAGAAGTTACCCCCTTAAATAAAACCTATCATCGAATACGCTTTAGCTGTGATAAAATCAATATGGGCATTAAATTTTAATTTACTATTATATATTGCTCCTAAATCTTTAATTTCTTTTATACGATTTAAAAAGTAGTGGCGAATCTCATAACCAAAAATAACAGGATTTGCCTTTATAGTTAAAGAAATTACATAAAATTTATTAATATTAAGAAAGAGATTGTTCCCAACGCACCAATTTTGAAAATTTATAATATCGTTTTGAATTTTTATACAGTCAGATATACTAAATACTTGAGCAAAAATCTTGACATCATCTGCAAACATTAGACAATGAGAATGTTTTACAAACTGTGGTAGATCATTGATAAAGATTAAAAATAGCAAGGGTCCACAATGCGAACCTTGAGCAACCCCGGAAGTTGCATTTATTATCAAATTTGATCGAAATGGATCTATTTGAACTAATAACTTTCTATCATATAGATAGCTACTAAACAATTTTAAAAGAGAGCTCTTAATACCAAACTTTTTAAGCTTATGAAGCAAAATAGCGTGATCGATCTTATCAAAAGCTTTCGTGAAATCGGTGTAAATAACATCTACAGTGTCCGACAAAACTAAAGCACGAAACTTACCTTTTACAATTCTATTGAATTAAATTCTTGTATAAGTTTAAAATTAATTTTTTTCTATTAACCTTCAACAAATATACATTAAACATTATACACCAAACAAAATTTATTATAGTATTTTATTTAAAACAAAAATATTAAAATAAAGGCAAGATTATTACTAAAATTACTGCGACAAAACTAAAGTACATTATTTGGGTACACAATGAAAACGTAGTTTTTCTAATATTTGGTGGCGAAACCATTGCTTTATAGCACTGCTTCACATCTGCAAGGCATAGACTCTATAAGGTTATTTCAAACGTATTTTGAAATACTTTTCCATGCCAATTCCGCTTGAGTGAAGAGAGAGTCCTTTCTTTTGCAGTTTTCGCGTCGAATTTTCCTATCTACAATTTCCCATAGATATTCTATGGGATTGAGATCAGACGATTGATAGCCACCCCTTTACACATTTGGCAGTGTGTTTTGGATCATTATCATGTTGGAAGATCCACTTTAACGGCATTTCTTCTTTAGCATGAGGTAACATGACATCTTGAAGAATATCCTTGTATATGAAATGATCCATTATGCCGTTGATCCTATTAATTCGGCCGATACCCTGGCCAGAAAAATATCCCCAGACCATAACGTTGTCTCCGCCGCACTGTGTCACGAGGCTGGCCAAAAATGGTTAAAGTCAATGTTAGAATTTGAACGTTTTTTATTGTTATTTTTTTTTTAACACTCTGGTTAGATGATATCTACATAAAATATCTTCTTAAAATGTTTACAAATTTTAAAGTTATAGTGGTTCAAAGTCAAGGTTTGTGTTCAGCATACGAAATTTATGGGAAAATCCCAAATTTCATGTTCATTTATAATACTAAGAATTTAAGTATTTGAATGTAACGGCTACCAAAATTTGTAACAGGGTTGTAAGTGATGCTTCTAGTTATAATTACAACACTGTTTTTGTTTACAAATATTGATCATATGTCAGATACCGTTCAAAAAAAAGATAGTAGTGAGGCATTGTCAAGACTTTTCAGCAACCGTGAACTTTCGTAGAGAATTTAAAAAAAAGTAGAAATAACACTTTTCCTGTTTTTTTGTATTTTGTAGCTACAAGTATGTATTTTAATATATTTAAAGTTCAGCTGCCCGATATTGCACGAATTCTTTTTGTGATTGTTTTTTAGTGCCGACCTCGTTGCGGATTCGTAGTATTTTTCAAGTGTGGCTAGAGATAAAGGAAAACAGACCCTGCGATGTTATGCGTCATGTTAAAGATTTTGTAGAAAATCATTTTGAACGAGTATTATTAGAAAGGGAACAACAGAAAATAAGGCTTACTCTTTTAAAGTTTTCTAACAATTGGTCTAAATATCATCGCATGAGAGATAGATTTGAAACTGAGTTATGTGACTGGCTAGATAGCGATTTATTTGGTGAATTCATTTGTAATGTAAGTTTCCGTATAAAGTTTTGGTTTTGTAATAAAACTAAATTGTGTTATACTATATTAGGAAGCAAATAGAAGTGGTAGAGGCCGACCGAAAGTTTCTTATGAGGAGGGTTCAATGAGAACAAAAAGGAGGCGAGTGGAAGAACTTGTCGCTTCTACTTCATCTGAAGCTCTTAAAAAAGCCGCAGAAAGGGTAACAGATTCAAATACTGATAAGAAAATTTGTGTTGAAAGTGCTCTAGCATTATACATTGATATGGATTTATCTATGGGGCAGTACAATATGATGAGAAAAGTAGTAAATTCTGTTCACGAAAATTGCTTTCCGTCATACTATATGATTGCAGATGCTAAAAAAAAGATTTTGCCTGATGACATACAAGTAACAGAAACTTCTGCAGAGGTCCCCTTACGAGTACAAAAGATTTTAGACAAAACTGTAAGAAGCATTTTAGATGTTCATGATATTGATACCGAAAATGATATAGTTCTGGAATGCAAGTGGGGATTTGACGGCAGTAGTGGTCATAGTGTGTACAAACAAAAATTTGAAAATGAGGAAGGTAGTGATGAATTTATGTTTGTTACTTCTTTTGTTCCTTTACGCTTGTTGGATTGGGCAGATGATCAAGTAGTTTGGGAAAATGATAAACATTCGTCTTGGAGGTTATGTAGACCACTTAAAATTATTTTTACAAAGGAGAATCCAAATGTAATACAATCAGTAAGAGACAGCATAAATTCAGATATTGAAGGTCTACATACATATAATTACATTTCAAAACACAAAAATCTTAATGTTCATTATAAAATGCAATTGACGCCATCTGAAATGAACAGCTTATTGATTTTCGAAAGGCCTGTGAATGAGCAGTGCTATCAGTATGGATTGTCGACATTACATGCATGGATCAAATGTTTTGAATGCATTTTGCATATTTCTTACAAACAGCATATAAAGAAATGGAAAGTGGTAGGAAAAGAAAATAAAGATCATGTTGCTGAGCAAAAAAAAAATATTCAAGCAAAATTTAAGTCTGAAATGGGTCTAATAGTTGATAAAGTTAAGACGGGGTATGGCACAACAAATGATGGCAATACTGCAAGGCGCTTCTTTTCTAATGTGGAACTTTTAGCTCAGATTACTAATGTTGATGTAAGGTTAATAAAAAATGTTTCCAGTATTTTAAGAACACTTTCCAGTGGTCATTATATTAATATATCAAGTTTTGAAAAACTTTTAAAAGATACTGCACTTTTATATTTCGAATTATATTCTTGGTACTATATGCCTTCAACTGTGCACAAAATTTTAGTTCATGGTATAGATTTTATTAAATATTCTACAATTCCCATTGGAATGTTATCAGAAGAAGCAATAGAATCAAGTCATAAAATTATAAGAAATGCAAGATTAAGACATACGAGAAAAATAAGTAGGATTGCCTCCATGAGAGACCTCATAAATTATCTTATTCTGCAGTCAGAGCCATCAATTTCGATGCGTAGTCAGAAAATACTTTTAAGAAAAAGTGATTTAAATGATCTGAAAGAGTATTTAGTTGAAAAAAAAAGATTTAACGACATAAAAACAGCTAATGAATCATTGGTAGAATCTGAAAGTGATTACAGTGATAATTGTTAATATACTTTGATTGCCTGTAATACTTATATATATATTATGTATGCATGTTAAATATGTTATGTTAAATAAGTAAAATTTATGTTTCTAAATTTATTTTTTACTGAGCGGCAAGGACTTACGTACTAAATTAATTTTTGTAAAATGTTGCTCTTATCTGATCGATAATTTCGAAATTATGACAATTTTTAAATTTAGGTTGTATGGTAGGTGGGGGTGGCGCTTGTCCGATTTTCTTGAAAATTGTAAATATGTTACAATATCACTAAATATATTCACATGCAAAATTTCAATCTTATCGGATTGCTAATTTCCAAATTATTACAAGTTTTAAATTTAGGTTGTATGGGAGGTGGGCGTGTCCTTTGAGATAATTTCATAAAATTTAACAAAGTTATCAGGAATATATCAGAGACCAATCGAGCTAAGTTTGGTTCAATTCTAGAAACAACTTTGGAAAATATAAGGTTTTTTCTGTCCTTGGGTCGATTTTCTCTAAACTTCGTTTTTTTTCTTTCCTACTTATAAAAGCAATGTGTACTAATTTTCATTCTTTTATGAAAACTCCTTCTATTTTTGGCCACCGTTTATATGAAAACACGACACTGTGCGCCGTGTTTCACAGAACCCGTCGAGTAACGTGGATTTTAGGCGTTGTCCTTTTGGCCTGCGTACTAGTTTAAATCCGTCAGAACGTTTGTTGTTGAACTTTGATTCATCTGAAAATAGTACGGTTCGCCATTTTGAAACAGTCCAGTTAAGATGAACTCTTGCAAATTCAATTCGTGCTCTAAGATTTTTTGGAGAAATAAAGGGTTTTTACGCTCCTGTATGTTCGTAAGACACCATCCACAGCTAGTCGTTGGATGGATCTAAGTGCAATATTTAAATGCAATTCACTTTGAATAGATCTCGTTGATATAAACGATCCTTTTTTCGTTGTCTTTCGTGGTCTACCACCTTGATGCGATGTTTCTAAGGAACAAGTTGAACGAAAACGGCTTAAAGTTCGGGCTACAACACTGTGATCAACACAAAATTTTTTGGCAATGCTTGTCATTGATTCGCCTTTTTTAAATTCGTTTACAATTTTTTCTTTGAATGAAGCAGAATACTTATATTTTATTATTTATTTTTTTTCAATTGTCTGAACCGTATAAATAAACCACCAAAGACTGATTTAAAAGTTTAATTCTTTTCAATGCGAAATTATTTTGCTTCACCAATAACTGGTTTTATTCAAACGGTACTTTAACGAATTTTTGCTTGAAATGTATTCAAACAATGAGTGACTGAGACTATGTGCTTTAGTTTTGTCGCAGCAATTTTGAGTGTCTTGTAACATTACTGTAAAAAAAATGTATTTGCAATAAATAATTGCATTTCGACTATTTTTTTAATCAATCTGATATTATTACATAATTGTATATATTAAAAATAAAACAATACAAATTTTTTAGTACTTTTGTAGACTAAAATGCTAACTACAAGGGCTCGTGCTTTAGTTTTGTCCGACACTGTAACTGGGAATGCTGTTCCATTCCTTTTGAGATGTGATTTGTGACTAGCATTAAGTTTGAAAACGTAGATCTTCCCGGTAAAAATCCATGTTGACAATCACTTATAACGTTTTTAACGTGAAGGTATAATTTTTTTTTTAAGTATGTGGTCAAATATTTTAGCAAAAACGCATTGCTTTACGATTGCTCGGTAGTTAATAACATCGCATCGATTTCCAGATTTGAAAATGGGTTGAATTGCACATAACTTGCAAGTATCTAAGGAAATTCTTGCCTTGAGACAGGCCTTATACAGGATCAAAAGAGGCTGGATAATG
This sequence comes from Coremacera marginata, assembly GCA_914767935.1. Taxonomy (NCBI): domain Eukaryota; kingdom Metazoa; phylum Arthropoda; class Insecta; order Diptera; family Sciomyzidae; genus Coremacera; species Coremacera marginata. Next base: position 45,201,683 of record OU612043.1, read on the forward strand.
GTTTTGGAGCAACGCTTAAAGAAAATTGGTGGAAAGCCGCCTAATACACTTTTGGCCGAGATCTAAATCCATAATTGCTGCGTCTATATCAGCTTCAACTAAATCAAAATATTCAATATTTTGAATGTTAGAAGAATCAACATCAACAAAACTATTCGTATTATTATGTGTTTTAACACAATCTAATTTTTTTTCAATTTGAAAAAACTAATAAGGAATGGAGCTTCGGCAGGGTACCGAAGCTAAAAGACCCTGCCCCCCTCCCCCTCCCGCAACCGTATTGAGGTTTATTCGAAGTCTTTAGCCGTCTATAAAATGGTTATGTATTATCTCCAAAAATATTTGTGTCCATACGCTTAATTTTATTTTACTCTAAGCTGCCACTTCTAATTATGCTAAAGAATATATGTGCAAAATTTGATAGGTACGTGAAAATGCATAGGAACGGTGTAAAAGAATTTTGTTTAAAATTAAAGCCCCTTGTACAATCCCACCCATTTTGTAGGCTTAAAACTTATCGTTATACTAAAGAATATATGTGCGTGAAATTTGGTTGAAATCGGAGAAACGGTGTGAATGGAAATAGATTAAAAATAAAATGCCACTCCCCCTGTATAGTACCGCCCACTTTTATAAACTACAGACTGATCCTTATGGCAAATAATATGTCTGCGAAATTGGGTTTAAGTCGAACAAACGGTGTAGAGTGAGTTCGATTAGAGTTAAATTGACACGCCCCCTTGTCCAATCCCACCCACTTTTGTAGGCTTAAAACTACTCATTATAGTAAAGAATGTATGTAAGAAAGTTGGTTGAAATCGGACAAACGGTGTAGATGGAGCTAGTTTAAAAATAAAGTGCCACGCCCCCTGTCTAGTACCATAAAATTTTATAAACTTAAGACTGCTCAAATTTCCAAGGATTATGTGTGCAAAATTTGGCGATGTCAGACACACGGTGTTGAAGAAGTTCGATTAAAAGTAAAATGCCACGCCCACTTTCCAAGTCTAAAGACTTCACATTACACCATATGTGTATATAGTATATATGTGCAAAATTCGGTATGGGTTGGATAAACGATGTGGGTGGAATTTGAAAAACGAAAATTTCTCTTTCGGTTTTCGTCCGATTTTTCCAAATTTCATAGTATTTAGAATTTATATCAAAGATCAAAGCGTATGTGCAAAATTTCAAGGTATTTTATTAATTTTTGTGGATTTTTAAGAGATTTTACGTTTAAAAAAAAGTCCAATTTGTATGGGAGGTAGGCGTGGTTTTCATCCGATTTTGTCAAATATCATCGTGATAGTCTACATTTAATATCAAACCTTATGTGCAAAATTTCAAGATATTTCTTTAATTTTTGCGGAGACGAAGAGGAGATTTTACGTTTTGAATAAATCCAATTTGTATGGGAGGTAGGCGTGGTTTTCATCTGATTTTGCCAAATAACATAGTGATGATTTATATTATATATCAAGGCCTAAGTGCAAAATTCCAAGACATTTCTGTAATTTAAGCAGATTTTTAGAGATTTAACGGTAAATATAAAGTCACTTTGTATGGGAGGTAGGCGTGGTTTTCATCAGATTTTTCCAAATTTCATAGACAGGATTTATATTGAAGATCAAAGCTTACGTGCAAGCTTTCAAGGCATATTTCTTTCATTTTTGTGGATTTCTAAGAGATTTTACGGTTAAAATAAAGTCACTTTGTATACGAGGTAGGCGTGGTTTTCATCAGATTTGGCTGATTTTCTGACTTGATCTTCATTTTTTAAAAATAAGCTTATATTTTGAATATTATCGCGATAGCTTTAAAATTACGGCTGTAATCGTGTCGACAGACAGACAGACGGACCCATGGAAATCGACTCAGGAGGTGATGCTGATCAAAAATATATATACTTATCTATACCTGCCACGCCTCCTTATTGGCGTTACAAACGGAATGACAAAGTTAACCCTCTGCAGCTGACGTCGTAGTCTCACAGACATCGAAAATCAAAACTTCGTGAGCACAAACGTAAAATTCGAAGACAAATTCGCACCAAATCTTTAAAAAAAAACTTTTTTTATTTAAAATTTTTTTCTTATGTTAGCCTTAAATGTATTTGCTGTTATACGGAATAAGATCAAGAAAGTTACAGTCAGAAATTTCATCATGGGAAATCAGTTTAAAAGTGAGTGGGGTTTGCTAGACCCCACGTCAGTTATATTGTTAAATATGGAGCACGTCAGCTGCAGAGGGTTAATATACCCTTTACGCAGTACGCGTTGATAGGATGCTGTGCTGAACTTGTTTATTTTTTTATGATAAAATTCTCCCACTATAAATCTCCCATAAAAATATAAATGAAAATAGAAATTCTAACAAATTTAAGGAACATACATACCTCATCTCTACACCCAATCACAATCTTCAAAACGCCATAATCCATACATTTTCCAAAAATGTGAACTTTCATAATATGTATAAGATTTGAATATTCTGGAAATGAAATGATAAAATTAATATCCTGAAATGGAATAAATTTACCGGTGATTATATTTCATGTTTTCAGCTTTAAAAATTCTATTACTAAATTAAATTTTGAATCATTAAATCATTTATCCAAAAAAAACATCGTACTCTTTTTTCATAGGCTTGTATTGACCTGACATATGCACCGTTGGTCTTCACCAAACGTCCGCACACATTCAATGGCTCTGTTGTGTTTGGAGATGCAGCTGCTCAAGGAGATTGTCCGGATCAGGCTTCACGCGTTGAGTTTTCAGCAAGAGCTGGGGTATGTAATTGAAATTTACACAACAAACACGATGCTTACTAATTTTTCATTGCTTTCTCGGATTTAGCCCTCTGATTTTGCGCGCGAATTTCTGCTCAGTGATAATCCTCTGACCGATACTGATTTTTGTCCTAAAGAGGTACTTAAATTCAGTCCGATACCAACATCGAAATATTGTAAGCGCAGCAATTTTGAAAATTTTACATCGATTACACAGTTCGATGTGGATTTGAAATTTAACAATGTAAGTTTACTGCGAGAGAGTTTTCAGGAAATTTTGCTTAAATTTTATAAACATTTTAGATGCCAGAATGGTTTGATCTATGGTCTACTCGTCTCGACCACTTGGTTTCAGCCTTCTCCGAGAAAAAAGTCGATCGTTTGAATATGAACAAAGCTATCGACGTTTCGCTGCACATACCCAACGATTACTTCTGGCTTACAATTGAGGTCAATAGCGTCAATTGGCGTATTTATCATATACCATTCCTGCAGAAATTGGACTCGAAATATGATGCGACCCATGAGGTGTCATACGATTCGGGCTTGAAGCGTAAGCATTTTTGGTTTTTATTTTTTTAGCATTTTTCTTAGATTTTGGCAAACTGTCAAATGTATTATTTCGCTATGCACAGGTTCCTGTTCCATTATTAACGGCATGCTAAACACCTTCGATGATTATCTAATTAATCTGGCGGAATACTACAAAGTAAAACTTGCCGAAAACTGCATCACGCTGCTGGCAGCAGATTGTTCACCTTTGCCGGAAATGGCCATTTTTCTGCTTACTTCAAATGCCAAGGGCTTGAGTACCACAAACTATGGCTTGCGCGTGCATATAGGCGAGAACTACTTCACATACAAGGCGGGCAATGGCAGCATTGACGACAATTCGTCTGTCTACATAACACTCAATAATAATAGCGTACCCATTGATATACGTGCGCAATCCTATCAATATCCAGAGGATGCAAAAGTATATGATTTCCGGTAAGTAGCTTTTAATTTGACAGTCATGCCCCGCTAGTCTTAAAAACACGTTGTTTTATTGCAGCATCGAAATCAATGAGGAAAACATTATGATTGTGGAGAACACGCAGATGCATTCTACAATTCAATTCGATATGTTGAACATATTTAATTTTGAAATTTATGGCGTGTACAAAATGAAAATGTGTGGCTTATGCAGCAAACCGCTAAATAGTATGCCAAGCTATTCATTATGCGCCACAGCTTAGGCCACAACACAGGAATATTAAATTTGAAAAAATGTTTAGGTTTTAACATTTTCGAAATATTTTTGCTTCATTACTGCAGTTACAGTTTTTGCAATTTTGTAAATAAAATTTGTCTTATCCCATTTTTTTTTTCTTTTTTATTTTTAACTTTATATAACTATACATTGCAAATTGAATAATATGTATGTAGATATATGTGTTACATATATATAATTATATGTATTACAAAAGAAATAAAATAAAGAATTTGTCAAGAAAAACTTAGAGAATATTATTCATTAATTACAACATTTAGATTGTTTTAAAATTTTTAACTTTTTGTCTTTTTTTTAAAATATAAAAAAAAATTACTTCAATTTGTTTGGTTTTTAAAATAGATTCAAATTAAGATACAAAAAATTAACGTGGCAATTTGAAGCGTATCTGATGTTCACGATCACGATGTAGTTGCGAGAGCAAATGTATGCGTAATTGCACGATATTCTCCAGAGGTTGCTTGCATAGCTGACACGTGGTTGGCTGAATTGAGCCCTCGCTGTAATGTAAATTTGAAAAACGAATTTGATTAAAAAACGAATGTTTTAGTTTTTTAATAAAATTTTTTAAAAAATATGTGCGCGATGTTTGTTTTTATATATATATATGTAAGTTCTAAACTTGTTAAAAAGTATGGTACTAATTTTTTAAGTAAAGAATGTGCACGAAAAATATTGGTCGAGTGTTGATTATTTTTATAAATTTATTTAATAATGAACAAGACATTTATACCTTAAAATAAACTTTATTACTTGTCCTTTTTTAAGAAAAAAAAAAATGTTTAATTTGTTGCATAAGAGAATTTACGCAGCTTTAATGCCCGTCATTAGATGTTGCAAATCGTCTTTTTTTTGTTACTGTATTTGTGGCCTTCTGCCATTCGGATTGAAATTGCTTTTCATCATTTTTATTAACGCATTTTTTTGTTTTTAACAATTTTCATTTTTAACGCATTTTTTTTGTTTTTAACAATTTTCGTTTGATATTGGCCATTTAAGTGTCAATTGACCTAAGTCGCGGCGAGTTTGGTGGGTTGACATTCCGAGAGACAATTGAGACCCCATGTATTTCAAACCATTCCATGAGGCTAAGTCTGCCCAAAACAATGCTGAACCACTCTGCTGTGCAATTTTAAACTGACTTCAAAAAGGTCGGTTTGTTTTTTTTTTTTTTTTTTAAATGTATGTACATCGATAACTCCTAAAGCATGTGCCTGATTGCCATAATTTTTGGGGAACAGATAGATATCATAAGCATGGAGGTGCCCGTAAAAAAGTGGGTGTTATTCGAGAACTGGGCGTGGCAATACTAGATCTCGCAATACTAGATACTACTGTATCTCGAATAATATTGACACTAGGGTACTGCAATTTAGTGTAGGGGTAAGCACAATTATTACAAATTACCGGCAAGAAAATGGTCGTTATTTGACAAATGGGAGTGGCAATATTAGAAAAAGTGTATCTTGGATAATTTTGAGACTAGAGTACTGCAATTTAGTATAGGGGTAGGCATTATTATTACAAATTATGGTCAATAAAGTGGGCGTTATTCGACAAATGGGCGTGGCAATATAAAAACACTATATCTGGAATACTATATCTGGAGTGTAGGGGTAGACACAGTTAAAACAAATTACGGTCAAGAAAATGGGCGTTATTTGACAAATGGGCGTGGCAATATTAGAAAAGAGTATATCTCGAATAATATTGATACTATGGTACTGCAATTTGGCATAGAGGTAGGCATAATTAGTAAAAATTACGGTCAAGAAAGTGGGCGGCATTCGACTACTGGGCGTGGCAATGTTAGAAAAACAGTGTATCTCGAATAATATTGACACTAGGGCACTGAAATTTTTCGTAGTTCAGGGGTAGGCAGAATTATTAAAAATTACGGTCAAAAAAGTAGGCGTTATTCGATAAATGGGCGAGGCAATACTAGATAAACACTATCTCAGTTAATATTGACGCTGCGGTACTGAAATAAAGTACAGGGGTATGCACAATTATTGGAAATAACGCCCAAGAAAGTGGGCGTTATTGTAATATTGACACTAGGGTAATAAAACTCGTCACAAGAATGGGTATAATAATTTCAAAACACGTGACATCTAATTTAAATTTAAGAGTCATTTGAAATAACTAACAAACTTTCAGAATTTAATAGAACAAATTTTTTCAGAACAATTGTATTTATGTTGTTTATACACTTTTTCGAAAATTTATCATATTCTCTAAAAAGGAAGAAATAAAAACTTTTAAAAAAAAACAACCGACTACAAAATCACTTCAAAGTAAAAAATAATTTTGAAAATACTTTTCCTTTTAACTTCTTGGTCATATTTGATAATTTATTTAAACATAATATTATATATGAAATCTTATTATTTGAATTTTTTTTTTTTATTTGTTTTATTATCATAAGTATATTAATTTCTTGATGAATACAAATGCTTTGAAGTTGGCGCTTCTGATTAAAAGTCTGATTATATTAGCGCCGACCTTAAAAGCTTAAGGTTCTTAAAGAAATAAGAAGTATCAGTCTTATTTCCATCGCGTATTAGGTTCTCTCAAGCCTCTCTTTTTTAACGATGAAAAAAAAAAAATTTCAGCAACAATTTTTATGCTGTATTCAAATCTGATCGGTTTACGTCCACACGTGTGCGTAAGTTTTTACACGAATATTTTTTTACACGTTTTACTTAGGAACATTTCAACCGTGTAAAAAGAGAGTTGAGTGTATCTTCATATGTGTTTCTTCTTGTTAGTATATGTGTTTTTCCCTTACTGTTGCGCATGGCGAACGTTTTCATCAGGCGACGGCGAGACTCTGCTGTGTTAGTGTATGCTCTGTTAGGAGATATTTGTTAGAACTTTCAAGAAGAGGCAGAAGAAGCGGAAGAATTCATTTGAAAAAAAAAACATATGAAAAGACCTTGTTTCAATATTTTTGGGGACACATGAAATTGGTTACTTTGAGTCAATTTGTACTTTTATTTAGAGGTATTATTTTTGGGGCTTTTAACCAAAGCTTTTATTTGAAACGCCGGTTTTTTTGAATTATGGGGTCAGCTTTGACCCAAGGGTTTGCTTTTGAGTGTTTAACTGTTCTATGAAATTATTTTCCAGGTAATTGTTAATGTTACACCTGAAGACATGAAAAAATCATTGTTGTTTATTGTAACATAAACTATCCTTAAATAAAGTTAAAATCGAAAAAAATAATATGTGTAATTGTAGTTAGATATTCAAAAAATACCTTCAAATTATCTTGATTGCAATGAAAATTGAAATTTTAAATTTGTAAATTGAAAGTTTTTTGCATATTCTTTGCATATTGTTTGCATATTACTTGCATATAATTTGCATATTGAAAAAAACTTTAGGAAACTCTGTGCCATATAGATATACTAAAAATGCCCACCAAATTTAATAGTAAGTTGCCATAAAAATTGGCAAATGTGCAAACTTATTCTCTATAATCTCTACGACGCATTGCAGGGCGCTATGAAAAATTGTCCAAAAGAACATCACCCCAAAAAATAAATAAAATAAAAAATCTCCCAAATGAAAAATGAGCTGTGCGAAAATGCACCGCAGGAAAAATTACGCCCCAAAACCTTAAAAGAAATTTAGACGCAAATTTGCGGTATAATTTCATTGTGAAAAAATACCCAAATATTAAGGAAAAAACACACCAAAATTTATGAAGAATGTCCAAAAAAAAACAAAGTAATATAAATTTAAGAATTTATAGATCAACCAAAGAACTTAAAAAAATATATGTATTTGTACGAAATGTTTTTAAAAATTTTTAATTGAGATCCATTGAGTTTCCATGGCTCTACCATTCCTATAGTGGTGTTCATTTCGTACAAGGGAATTATACCGCTTGACAACATTAGATATAAGCTTTTTGGGGTCTTATTTCATTTTTGATTTCCGACTTTATGGGACCTAATTTCATTATGAAAAATTTCCCCACAGAAAAATTAAACATGGCCCCAAAAAATACAAATACGCCCCAATTTTTCTTGTTGCTTTCCGTACTAATTTTGGGCCTTTTTTATTTTTTTTTTCATATTTCCATGGGCTTAATTTTGCAGCACCGAAAAATTAATGAAAAATTGCCCAAAAAAATTTCAGCCAACAAAAACGAAAAAAAGCCCAAACATTTTTAGAAAAATGGTCCAAGAACAAAAAACCAAAATTTAACAAAAAAAAAATGCAAAACAGCACATTTTTTGCATTGTTCCCAGGAGATAAGTTTGAATTGTACAAAATGAGCAGAGTTTTCAAGGCCCATTTTTTCTGGGCTAATTTTAATACCATGAATCATGCTAAAAATTCTATAAAAAACATTTCGTAGTGCATTTAGAGCTAAATAGCTAATAGTAAAAAATTTCAGGCAGGCCTTGAATTTATGTAATTAACTATAGATAAAATACTTCAGGTCTACTTTAACTCTAATTCTCCAGAGCAGTAAAGTTTAAATCCAAAGAAGCCAATTTGCTGTTCCAGGAGAAACTGAGTTAAATTACTAAAACGCGAATGAACTTACATCATCATAGTTTGTGAAATGGACCTAACAACTTGTGATTTACTTGTGAAATTTTTTATAGTTTGGTTATTTTGTAAAAGGGCGCACCGTTAAAAAAACTGCCGCAGGCGAAAAATTTTTACTTTTATTTTTGTAAAAATTATAAAAATAAAAAAAGAACCACTGCTTTTACTTTGAATAACGAAAAATCACGAATATTGAAAAAGAAAAATCACAAAAAAAAAAAATTAAAAATCACCCAAAAATAAAAAGTGCAATTCGCCCAAAATATTTGAGTGATTTTTCATATGAAAATTTCCACAAAAAACAAAAACTAAATTTCACACAACAAAAACGCAAAATCGCACAGACAGAATCTGGTTTTGCGAGCACACCTGCCGCGTTGGCTTAATGGCTCGGGTCCAAAGACCTAGGGTAAATAGTTTATGAAACAAACAACCAGCACTTTGTGTACGCCCCCACGCAAGCCCAATGTGCAATCAACCTAAGTCGACAGCACTCAGAGCACCCGAAAGAGCAAGCACGTACCCATTGTCTGCTTCACAAACACAAAGCACTACCCAATGCCCTACTAGTGAAAATATTACGACTTCAACATATCATACAATTTTATAATTGTATGAATATGGAGCCAGAATGCTCCCAGAAGCAGTACCAGTTTGGCTACCAGTAGTGGCGTACCTTCATTGCCATCTACTGGTTAAGACGAGACCTATCCAAACTCTTGCATATTAAGCAGATATGTCAGTCCGGACATACAAGCCAGCACGAGCCTCCCCGAAAGGCCAACCCGTGATAGTCACCTGGGCAACTCGATTCCGCCAATGAGTGTCCACAACATCCCAGTATAGAGACTACAAATTCACGCATGCATGAATTTTTGCATTTGACCGTGCTTAATTGAGCACTAAATTGTGCATGACCAGTTATCTCCTTGATGATCAAGGGAAACCTAATAGTCCTTTTCAACCATCTCATTTTTACTCCATGTCTATCATATACATGTAGACACTTGTTCACAAACTCCTTTGTTTGCGAAAGAAAAGATTTGCTTTTGATGACTGCTTAAAATGCAGAGTGTCTTATAGTTAGTCTTTATTTGGATTTATATACAAAAATTTTAACGAAATATTGCCAAGATTTTTAGGCGTTGACAAAAAATAAAATATAAATGAAATATAAATTAAATTGCAAATAATGCAATTATTGATCGTAGTCTTCCACATTCTGTGGGAAGTGATTAAGCTTATGGCCGAAATTGGATCCTATAACTGTAACAACAACAACAACAATACTCGCTAGACGGTCGCGAGTGCTTATGCTTGCTGCTGTAGTTATAACAACAATACTCGCTAGACGGTCGCAAATATTTTTGCTTGCTGCTGCAGTTATAGCTGTGGGAAACTGATAAATTATATTTATATTAAATGAAATTTGAGGCCGGAAGCCAGACTGAGTGTGAACAACACCTTTAACACCATTTTTCTGTTCACATTGACTATCCGTGCACAGTTTGAGAAGCAACCCCATTTTTTACCGTTCACATTAACTGCCGTGATCAGTTGTGAACCTGGTTACCTCCAGTTAACAGGAGGGCCTAACATTCAACATTTCTCTCCGTGTATATAGACAGTATGTATCACCACTATATATATAATACATGAAGGATTTTTCGAAGCGGACCACAGTGGGTCCCTTTTCGTCCCGATTGGACAAAAGATGCTACCGCTCGGAACCCTCATACGTGAGCACGCTCCTTGCATAAGCATCCTTATATATGGACATCCCAGAATGATTAATCTTATGCTTGCCAACGACGGACACTGGCACAGAATGTGTGTTGTTGTTTCCTGCTCTTTTACGCATCGTCATCGGGCAAAGTCATCTTCCCGAGATGGTTCATGTAGGGACAGTGTCCTGCGACCAGTGCAGTAAGCCAGCACTTAAAGACCTTCGATTGTAAAGGAAAACTTTTACTGACTCACTACAAGACCACCGATTACCTGGCCATCGATTGCCTGCAATTAACAGCTTCTTCCCAACTTGTACGGTGTTCCTAGTCCGTCCATTGCTTAATAAGGCCTGCAACCATGTTGTGGCCTATGGCGATACGTGGCTCTGGTCTACAGAACTCTTCTGCTAATCCTTCTCGGGCTAAAGAAACAGCATTGTCATTATTTTCTATGCCAGAATGTCCTCTCAACCACGTAAGTGTGAGCTTATTTGTCTGAGCGCACCTACTGAGTTTGGTAAGACACTCTATGGCCAACCTGGAAGTGACGTCTGTACGTTGCATGCACTTAATCACCGACTGATTGTCAAGGGCAATGACAATTTTCTTGCCATTGACCCGGTCATCTATCAGGTGGTCCAGTGCATGCACCACACCAAGCATTTTCGCCTGGTACACAGACACAAAACTCCCTAACCTCAGTACACAGGATAGGCTCAACTCTTCTGAGTAAACACCTGCCCCGGCTCTGCCTTTCATCAGAGAGCCGTCTGTGAATATACGGTATGAGAGTTTTATAGCGATTTTCTGTTATCCTTACTCTCTGCCTTCCGCCCATAGTCATACCCGTCTCCCTGACATCTCTATGTACAATATCAAGGATGCGCATAGGACCATGTATGGCCGTTGATCTATGCCACGCACAATTGCATTCGCATTTCGCAACATCCTGAGGGCTGTTAGCACCGCCGTTTTCTTTATTTCTAAATCCAAAGGCAGCATACCAAACAGAAACTCCATTGCGCTTGTTGGAGTGGTGCGTATTGCACCTGTTATTCCAACACACGCCAGCCGTTGGAATCTGCCCATTCTCTTCTTAATGGTTTTCTGGCTGACTTTTGTTCGACAAATCACCGAAGCATATGTGATGACAGGTCTAACCATCATTGTGTAGACCCATTTCATAGACTCTGGGTTTAGCCCCCATTTGAGACCACAAACGCGTCTATACTGAAACAGAACCCTCTTGGCTCTTTGAATCCTATCCTATCACATGTATCAACATTACTAACCCTTCATATACAGCTCCAATTTAAAGTCTCATGTCGTAGATAGATAGGGTCATCCCCATTTAACGGGTTTGACTATCGCCGTGCTACCAAGTTCTTATAGGACAATTGCTATTCCCCCGCAGGCTTTTTTCATAACGGTGTACCGAATATGACCTGCTACCAGGATGGACTTCATTTCGAGCTCTTGGTGAATCATACATGATATCATACATCGAGCCGATTCCAGCACATAATTTTTAAAAGGGGTGTGAAGAATGTTAGTTAAAAATTTCAGATCGATATCTTGAATCATAGAAAAGTTATAGGTATGTATATACATATAAAACTTGTGTAAACTTTAAACGACTTTTTCCCAAAATATTAAAAAAAAATAGCGACAAGCTTAGAGTAAAAACTATAAGGGCTCGTTCATAAACTACGTTACCAATTTTTTTGCATTTTTAACCCCCCTCCCACTCCATTAAGTAACGTAACTCCCTATAAAGTAACGTAACATATGAAAAACAATGCGCTTATACTCGTCAAGAGTTACCCGTCAATTTAGACGGTCAAACATGAAGATGTACGAATGACAATTTTTCAAATATTGAGGTGTTTTTAATAAGAATTTTTCGACATTTTTTAAATTTTTGGTAACGTTACAATATCTGGAACCCCCCACCGTTACTTATCGTAGTGATTTTAAAAACATCTCCTCCCCCTAAATTGGTAACGTAGTTTATGAACGACCCCTAAGTCAGAAAAAGTTTCTTAGTTCAACTTATTAAAGTGTTTTTTATGAGATTCAGCACTTTGAGCCATTAAAATTAAAAATTCGTATTTTTATATTTTTCCAAATTCGCGACAAAAAAATTATAAGTTCTACCGGACGAAAAGTGGTAAATTTTTTTATCTTTTTAAAGCTCAAAGATTTGTTTCATATCTGTTTCGATCTGCTGGTCACCGATTGGAACTCAAAAAAAAAAATAGATGCAGTCTAAATTACTACATTAAAAGAGGCAGATGAAAGGCTCAGAAAAAAAATCCTGAACACTATTTTAAGTACCGTATTTTAATGTACAAACATTTTTTTTCTATAATAATCACTTTTAACCCTTCCAATGAGAAAAGTACCTTAAATTATAGATTAAAAAATGGCAGAGCTTACTTTATACACATACAAAATACTTACAATTGACGCAAACGATGCAGCTCAGTGCAGTGCACGCCCAAAGCATGCATACGATCGAATTTCTCATCATACAAACGTAAAGCTGAATGCATTGGAAAGATGGAACGCTTGCCATAGATAGGTGCGGTCTCAATGACGTCTTCCTCGTCTGGTTGTTGCCATACGTTGTCATTGCTGTCAATATGTGTTTCAATATACTTGCGATTCTTGTTGAGCAGACTATAGAAATGAATTGGTGCATAAAATGAATGCGAAAAATCTTGCATAAAATATCTTTATACCGTATAGTTATATTTTTAATTTTAGCTGCCAAATCTGCACGTATAGGTGGCAGTATTGATGGGCGTTCCTCACCAGGGTCAGTGTACAGCATGGTTTCCATTGAATAACGCAATTGATTTATCTAAAAACAAAAAAATAAAAGAAAAATTCCAGAACAATAATTAAATAATTTCTACTGATTTCCTTTGAGCAATTAATATTTACCAATTCCAAATCGTCGGTTAAAATATCTGCATCTAAGTTAAGCACTATATCATGTTCCTCAAACAATGGCTTATAGCTATCTTCATGATGACCCAGACCAGCTAATATTGCCACGTATTTGGTTTTATTAACATTTCTCTTAATCTGCATGGTGGGGCAGAAAAGGAGAGTCATTAAAGCTCCAAAACCATGAATATTCGGCATAAGTGTTGTGCCACGTGCGGTCAATGTTTCTGAATTGACCGCTTCTGTTATGCTTGCGGCAACAATTAGACGCTCATGCACATCCTGCGGATCTGAATCGATCTGCACTGAATTTATCGATTCACGTTCAATATTGACACTTTTCCAAGCTCCAATGCGTATGGCAGAGAACATCTTAGTTTCTAATGGGCTGAAAGGGCCACGTAAATTGATTGCCTTTAGACAATGTTCACGTGGTGGTGGTTCAACATCCATATCAATTTCTGGTTGTATGGAACGCAAGTACTCCTCATTTTGCTTGGAATGGTCCTCGTCGAGAAAACGATTGGCAACGGATTGTTTGCGCAAACGAAAGTCGTGATCAAACTAAGAAGAAAAAATCAAAAAAAAATTTAAGAAAATATATTAAATGCGTCTACCTTGTTCATTAGATTATAGCCGATCAACTTTTTTTTTGGAATTCATCAATTTTAAATTAAATATATTATTTCTTGTGGTTAAAAGAGTTTTAGGAGCAGTTGAAAACATCTTTTTTAATTTTTTTTGAAATCAAGCACCACAAAAAACCATTTATTTTCAAAATTTTAAACGAAGAAATTAAAAATTGGCCAAAAACATGTTACAGAACATGAACAGAACCTCAGGAAGACAAGAAATAAAGGAACTTTTTCCATAGTTACGTTCATTTGTAGATACACTTTTTTAACTGTTTTCAAAAGCCTGAACTCAGTTTAATAACATAACTCAAAAGTGACAAATATCCTATTTTCTGCATAGCTTTTGTATTATTAATAAAAATTGTAAAATAACGTTATAATTGGGATTGACTGAGTTATACTGGGCTTAACAAACCAAATATTATCTAGTTATTCCTTCGCTTATCGATTAGTTATTGTAAAAGTGTTTACTTAGACTTTTGAAATATTTAGGTGTTTTACAAACCTTCGACATGTAGTTCTCGTCTGATTTGCGTGCAAAGCCCTTATCAACTAATAGCTCATTCACGCTAGTAGTACCTATTTTAACGATCACATTCGAAACACCCTCCACAACCGAGTAGATCTCAAGCTCTACAACTCCAGAAGAATCAACAACTTGCTGCATATACTCCATAGCCTCGTCTGGCCACTTGCCGTTGGGGCACTTCACTGACGACGGCTGCACATTGGCCAAGCGGCACTCGAAAACGCGTGGTGGTATATCCAGCAGAGATTCACATTTATAAGATAAACGACGCAAGCGATTGAACTCAATGATGTCAGTATTACCATAATCAATGAAATATACCTGATTTAAAAATGTAAGCGTTAATGTAAGACAATGCAATTGAAAATATGTGGATACTTACGCGAAATTGTAAGTGTTGACGTGATGCATGAATGACTTGCAACACTTTGGCGCGATGGTACACATCATTATAGGGGGCGGATAGGATCATGCCTTTTGAGATAGCAGACGCATTACGAAATTTATTGTTTTCATCCTCCTCGGGACTGTTGAGAAGTGCTTGTATTTCACGCAGGCGTTCCATTTCGGCCAAAGGTTGGAAAAAGAATTTGCTGCAGTTATTTACCTGTTGTATTAGAAAAGAAAACTTTAGCAATCTATTCATTTATATTCAATATCCGGCACAAACACCTACATGTGATATATATCCACGTATGACTTTCTGGAACACTGAGGGCAAGACGACAAGTTCGGGATTTTTAACTTGTTTTCTTGTTGGTTTCCAAACACCTTCGTACATGACACCAATACCACGTTCTTCCGCATAACGCACGCCTAAGCGAGGGCTACAATATTTAGCAGCATAAATAAAAACACGTTCTTTAGTTAGATTGGAACATCATTGGTTGACTTTAGGTTTACTTACTCCATTACACGTATAGTTGATTTAACTGATAATTGACGCATTTTAACTGCCTGATAAACCTCGGCACGCACACGCCCAGGTACCAACAAACGACGTGAATGATCATCTTCGAATTCATCTTCAGGATCAGATTTGAAAATAACAAAAACCTTTTCTGAACCTGGTTGAAAACGTATATCAATATTTTTTGCCGGTATACGAGCTTCCTTAAATAATAATTCCTTAATCGAGCGCGTATATAATTGCCCAATATGTTTGTTATTGAAATTTGTAAAATAGACTGTTTTACATGGATCATGGCCGCAGAGTACATGATAAACATTACGTTCCTGCTCAACTTCGTTGAGATTTGTGCGTGTAAAATAATTTGGATAGAATGCACCAGCAATAATTATTTTTAAAATTATTGCTTTTTCACGATCAATCCAGAGTACACGCTGATAGGCGGTTGTTTCTTTGATGCCAAATGCTGCAAGGCGTTCCTTTAGCTCCATCACAAGTAAATGCATTTCCTTGATAGAACGTAAATTTATAAAAAAACGATTGCTCCATGTTTGTTCGCTATCATCATCATCCATATTATGTTGTTCGCGCATGCCGCACCATACCTAAGACGGAATAGAATTAACGAAACAGTAATGAAACAGAAAGTTGGTCCATTTTAACTTGGCAATAAGTGTAAATCATACATATGACATAACAGAAATACAACCGCCACAAAAAACTCTTAATTTTTTTTTTTTCTATTGTATTCTATGTAATTGTTAAAGCCAAGAATTGAGAGCTTAACAAAGTAGTCGTGAGTCTAAATTGTGGCTTAATACTAGTGAACAAAAATAGACAGTACAGTAGCGTAGATGTTATGATGGGGAGTTATATTCCTCAAGTTTAGCATACATCATGCTGCCAAGTAAGTCAAAACAGGATCAAAAGATTCTTTAATTTAGTTCATTCTTTATACAAATCTTTACTGACAATTGGTCTGTAAAATATGATATTTTCTATGAAAAAAAGGATAAGAGCAGACCTATACTGCTACCGTTATAAGAGTGCGGCATCTACATGTAGCTTCCCTAATAGTATCCGGAACATCATGCTGTGCGATAAATGATTAATATGTTGATGCAAGACCCTAGGCATCGTACCAGATGTGGCTTCCGGCATCCTAGCTCAGTGGTGACAGGGAGGGTTATAGTTTTCGACCCTGCCACATCTGGTCGAGGGAGCACAGTAACCAAAATTCATATTGTGAATTCCGATTAAAATTAAAACAAAACTTCCAGACCATTATTCTGCCTGGTAGCACCCACTCTACCCTTCCTGGCCACCCGATATTAATCTTACTTATCTTTCTGTACCCTTCAGAAAGCCTGTTTGTAAAATTTGTATTTCATATTATTTTTTTAGTTTACAATTCAACAAGATTTACTACTTAATCTATACGCAAAATTACATAACTATATAGTTAAGCGTAATCTGGATTACCTAGAGACGAGAAGAAATATTTAAAGATAAACCAATTTTATATTATTAAATTTCAAATTTTGTTCTATTTTTATTAGTAACCCGATTCAGCAAGAACAACAGCAAACTGTCTATTGGTAGACGTTTTAGTAATATATATATGTATTTTTTATTTTATTTCTTGTTTTACTTTTTATTTTTTTATATTTTTTATTTTTTAATTATTTATTTATTTATTTTGTTTTTTATTAATTTGTTTTATTTTTTTTTATTTTTTATTTATTTTTTATTTTTTTTAATTTATTTTATTTTTTACTTTCTATTTTTCTTTTTTTTGACACAATGGAACATGAAACAAGCAGGAGACTATCTATTTTTTAATTTATACTTAATATATTAGTTTCTTAATGTTTTTCTTATCTGGTATTTCCGGATCTGGTTTTCTTTTGTTTTCAGATTGTCTTTCTGCTTGTCGCTTTCTGCTGCGTGTTTATATCTATGGAGATTTATACGCCTATCTTGATTCAGAGATCAAAACGCACATATGCCTAATAGCTCCCCACTATGTCCCGTTTTCAAAATTAAATATATTTTGTTGTTTTACTTCTTACTGTTAATTAATTCAAATGACTATATAATTATACCTTAGATTTCAGCGCTATTCTCCTTTTTTTCTGCATAAATTTTCACAATATCACCATTTAAGAATTAAATAATTTAAGAGTTTTTCTTATATTCGCAACACTTCACGGTAGAACAACAAACTTCTTCACGAATGACTATATGTTCAACTGACTGCTTAAAATTAGCCGACCTTTTTGCTAGCTCAGGTTGTTATTTCTTTAATTTCCACTCAAACAACTAAAACCTTATGTTTGTGATTTTGAGGGCATTGCTCCTAGATCGGTACGTTTTTTCATCTAAATAGTTGCTTTAAACTTGACTATATCCGCTGCTTAAGCTGGTTTAAACAACAGGCGCTCATAAACCTAGCATTAGCAACTATCTTCTTTCCACTTTAATTTTCAGTTTGAAAAAAAAAATTATCTTTATATGTGAACTCTTTTGTCTCTGGACATGAACCCCTTTTCAACTGTTTCCAGTTGCAATTGATCTTAAACTGTCCCTAGAGATTTAATTACATTTTGTCTTGCAACAATACAATATCATCTTATTTACCTTAATTTCATGTGGAAATCAGTCCAAGGCAACCTTAGATATTGGTAAAACTCAAATACAAACCATTTTTCGTCATTGGATTCCACACAATTTTAGCGAAACTCACAAAAAAGTCTCAGAAAAGGCTTGTGTGTTACACTATGGCGGAATATCGATCTGACAATGATGTTTACCTAATTAAATGCTAAATTTTACATGACACCTAGTGGACGTTTTTGGAAACTTTGAGGGTAACTTTATAGCGTTGTTGTATTTAACAGTTGTCAAGAAGAATGGCATCTCAAAAACATACAGTTTACAGATAGCAGAATTGTATCCCGCTGCATAAAACTTACCCTATACGCTCTGACAATAGCAAACAAGTCCGAACCAGAACCATCGGCAAATAGCATTCTTTGTATGTAAGCTGATATTTCATTCTGGCGTTTATCCGAATTGTATTTAAAAATCGAACGTACGCTCAAACCAGCCGCTGTGAAGACAAGTGATATACAAAATAAATATTATTTTATATTAAAACAAATTCAAAAAACTATACCCATTATAATTGCCTCTTCTAAAGCGCTAAAAACATAGCCCAAAACAATCAAACGACTTAGACGTATATCCAATGGCAAAGAAGCCATTATGCGACCCAGAAAAGATAAATCACCATCCTGCACCGAATAGACTCCATTAGTGTGTACATATAAGGCACCCACTTCCTTCAATGTCAAAATTGTATTGTGTATATCGGAGAGATTTGGCGGACTCATAGCTAAGCCCAGTATATTTGGCGGCGGACCCATATCCAAAAGTTTAGCCTTAAGCACAACATTTTCCAGTGGGCAACGCAGCATTTCAGGACTAGCAAATTCATCCAGATAGTTCTAAAATTTAACAAATAATTTACTAACACAATAAAGATTGGAAGAAAATTAAAATATTTACATTATAGAAATGTCTTGGCACCATACGATAGACACGTCCATTCATAACGCGTCCAGCTCGCCCAGAACGTTGTCGGCAATTGGCACGTGATGCCCAATGCAGCTGCAGCGAAGTAAAATTTGTAGAAGTATCCGTAATTAAGGATTTGGTTAGACAAAAGTCAATGACTGCAAGTATGGGAAAAAAATATTTTCATTAAATTAAAATATTAAGCTTAAGCTTTAATGGTAAATTAATTTTAATGCTAAATAAAGTAGTAATAGTTCATACCATATTTAACATCCGGTACAGTAATCGAACTCTCAGCAATGTTGGTGGCCAAGATGACCTTTCGAAAGCCTATTGGAGCACGAACAAAAATTTTAACTTGTTCATCAGGCGATATCAAGGAATGCAAGCGAATAGGCATTAATTTGACGTTGGTACTGGTTAAAATTAAAAAATATTTTAAAATTATTTTACAACCATTTATTTAATGTATTAAACATACTCCTCGGTTTCGTTAATTTGTTGTAGTTTCTTGCACAATTGATCAATTTCATTAATACCAGGTAAAAATATTAATATCGATGTTTTTGCTGGCGGACTGCGAGTATCAGGATTTAAAGCAGCTTCCTGTTTTTCAATATTATCAATAACAATAACAAGCTTCAAAGCTATATTGAACATTTCCTTAGATATACCCGGTTCGGAGAAATCAACTTGAAGGTTCTAAAAGTATAAAAGTAGTCTTAAACTAAAGAAACAAAGTTAAATAAGAAAACTTACCGTGCTATTAATGCGTCCTAAATCGCAAAGATAAAATTCGCGAACCTGAAAGAGACGTCGCGTATCTACGCGTATCACAGGAGCCGGATTATTGCGTATTTTAAAGTAATCAGCAAACTGTAAGCACAAAATTTGAAATGTTTTACTATTTTAGCCAAAGAATAAAAAAACATTTTTCTATATTTAGCATTAAAAATATATAAACGTTTGTCATTAATAAAGTCACACCTCTCCGGTATTGATTGTAGCTGACATAAGTATCAATTTTACATGTTTTGAATTAGTAGCCAAAAGCCGTCGTATAATTATCAGCAGGAAATCCATATCCTGATCACGTTCGTGAACCTCATCGAGTATAATGTGCGTATAGTGTGTGAGTGATTTCTCTTTGATAAGTTTTTGTAGTAATACACCCGTAGTACAATAGAGTAGTCGTGTATCCTCTGTTACTTTGGCATGCAAACCAACCTGGAATAAAATAATTAAAATATCAATCAAAAAGTGATTTTTATGTCAGACAGAGATGCACCTGAAATCCCACTACAGTGCCTTCTTCCCATTTACGTTCGGCACAAACACGTCGAGCAATGGATATGGCTGCGATACGTCTTGGTTGTGTGCAAACTATTTTGCAATACTCACGGCGTCGATAGCCATCATCAAGTATATACTGTGGCACCTGAAATTAAAGCCAAAGAAATTGTTCAGAAATACTTGCTTTACAAACTTAAGGCAAATTAATAAATTTTGAATATCGTATCGGTCCTATTCTTACATTTAAAGAATAAACATTTAAAAATGGCTAAAATACCCCCCCCCCCCCCGCATTCGAAGTCTTTAGCCACGACATACACGATGATATTCAGTTTTATATATTAACGAAAGTTTTCTTATTTTGATGACGTCACTTTGTATGGGAGGTAGGCGTGGTTTTTATCCGATTTTGCCATATATCATAGAGGTGATTCATATTATATATCAAAGCTAATGTGCAAAATTTCAAGACATTTCATTAATTTTTGTTGATTTTTAAGACATTTTACGTTTAAAATAAAGCCACTTTGTATGGGATGTGGGCGTGGTTTTCATCCAATTTTGCCATATATCATACAGTTGGTTTATATTAAATATCAAAGCTTATGTGTAAAATTTTAAAACATTTCTTTAATTTTTGCACATTGTGAAGATTCTACGTTTAAAATAAAGCCAATTTGTATGGGAGGTAGGCGTGGTTTTCATTTGACTTTGCCTAATATCATAGTGATGGTCTATATTATATATCAAAGCCAGATTTTTCCAAATTTCATAGCCAGGGTTAAGACTGAAGAACAAAGCTTACATGCCAAATTTCAAGGCATTTCTTTAATTTTTGTGGATTTTGAAGACATTTTACGGTTAATATAAAGTCACTTTGTATTAGAGATAGGCGTGGTTTTCATCCGATTTGGCCCATTTTCGAATTTGATCTTCCTTTTTTAAAAATAAACCTATATTTTGAATTTCATCGCGATAGCTTTAAAATTGCGGCTGTAATCGGGCACACGGAAATCGACTCAGATGATGCTGATCAAAAATATATATTTTTATATATATACCTGCCACGCCTCCATCTTGGCGTTACAAACGGAATGACAAAGTTAATATACGCAGTACGCGTTGGGGTGTAGAAATAAATTAATCAATTGATTTTATAAATTAAACTATTAAGCAATTCACATTAACTATGAAAACACAACCTCTCTCACGACTTTGTTTATGATTGAGCACATTTTAAGGGGTGCACCATAAATTAAAAATAAATTTCTTTTTTTTGTTTTGTTTTCCAATTATATTCTTTGCCTATGAAGAGTTCATACTTTAGGCTTAATTTCCCAACAGGCTCTTATACCATTCTCAATCGATGCTATTTCTTAATGACCTTTTATGTTCAGTTGGTTCACCAAAACTGAAACAACGCTTTCTGAAGTATTTCTTTTCTAATTAAATGACCAACTTGTAAAAGATTTTTTAATTCTTTAATTTTACATAATCCGTAAAGCGGTCAACTACACATCCAGGAAAAAAATTTATGTATTAACTTTATTCCTATTTAAATCATTGTAAATTTTTGTGATAAAAAATTTTTTGATACAAAAATAGGTCAAGCCTCTTAAAAATTTTTAAACAGAGCAAAAAAGCGCCAGCTTGTTTCTGTTTTTCATGTACACGCCTGTCAAATTAGAAAATAAATATTGTCCGGCTACAGAGTGTTCTGTAGCCACATGACAAGCTCGGCGTGTGATGTGGATTGTGTTCACCACATAAGAAATACATTGTTCTATATTGACAAGCTACACGCTACACGCCACACGCCTGTAGCCCCAATTGTGTTTATAACATAAAGGTTTTCTTATTTTCTCCCTTTTCAGTGATGTACAAAAAATAACTTTGTATGAGAGATAGGCGTACTTCCGGTCCGATCACGCCAATTTTATACACATCATACAAGCACTATATACAAAACATACAACCAAAATTTCAACAAACTCGCTATACTACAACATACAACTGAATATAAAGGCCCCCTTCAAACGTATACCACCTTCAAAAATTGAATGTGCCCCTGGACTTGTGTTTTGACAGTTTGTTTTAACAGTCTCAACAGCGCGCAGTTGTCAATCTATGGTTTTCTTTTAACTTCGATTGGAAATACATCAATTGTGCAAAAAAACTATATTAAAATTAATTCAGAACTCAATATTGCGAATTTAGCAAATGCAAATTTAAGTTAAACCGATGGCAACTACTTTTTATTCGTTCTTATTATTTTATTAATATATTAAATAATTTGTTTATATTTTTGAGACATGGAACGATAAAAAAAGCTTGCTTGCTATCTCGCTCACGACTTCAGTTCACGTATGCTGTATCTGAGGGAAACACCATTTCCTTATATTTTACTTCGATGATAGATAAAAACTAAACCACTTAACGGTGTGAATATTTGCTGCATCAATAAGCTTAAATTGCGAATAAATGGAGTATGCAATTTATACAGACTGCCGCACAATCATCAGGAATTTTGTGCACAATGGTAGTGCATCATTTGAATCTTTCTCCATACAATGGAAAACAATGATGTTCTATCACATCTACTCTGGCCAGTCCAGCACAACCGAGGTGCTACAGACAACAACAGCAGTCCTACATGTGGCGAAACGTTTGCTCTGCAATAAAGACGGCGGCGATGAGCTGACACTTCAACGCATTGGGGCACTTTATTTGCTCTATGCTATCTACTTTAAGCAACCAACTAGACAATATATAAAGATTGATGTAACTCTACAAGGTTGGCAACAGATGATAAAATTTATTAACAAATTGGCCGATAACAAAGCATTCGATGAGGCACGTTATGTGTTTTGGGCACTGCACGAAATGAATGCATTTCGTTTTTGTGCGCATGATTTTCACCTGGGTTTAGAAAATCTAGTGGACTATGATATGGTAATGAATAAATCTGGACACGACAATGATAGTAATCAGCAGCACAGCAACGTGTTGATGGAAGATCTGATGGACTTTTCAGACGTCAGAGGTATGCTACCTGCACTAACAACACTGGAAGATGGTTACAATGAAATGAAAGAGTTGTTGGTTAAGGAACAGGAACAATGTGGCGCTATGATAAGCGGTCGGGTTCTACCAGCAACAAATATTTTTAAGGATATACAGCAGGTTTTTGGTAATATAAGAGATATACTTGATGTTGAGGAACGCATAAAAAAACCAGATGATAATCAGAAAAATATCCGACGAGACTTAAAACGCAAAGGCTATGAAGTAAGGCAAACAAAACAGGGTTTAAAAATTGAATCAGCATTTAACGGAAGACGAGAAACAACACTTAGTAGAGGAGTCCATCGCATGTCGGCCAAGACTGTGTTTGCAGAGATTCTACCTGATGAAACGTTACAAGATTTGCAAGGCGATGATAATGTTGATCCAGATGATGAAGATTATGACGACCAAGATGGATATATATCAGCTCAAGAGGAATTTATAGCAAACTAAAAGTAACGTTTATACTCATTTCTTTGAGAAGCTGTTATAACTTGATACATATTTCATTAAAAATACACTTTTACAATTCTAAAAATAATTTATAATGCTTGAACTAAACGAGACTGGAGTTTAAGATTAAAATAAAGAACAAATTAAAAATAATGCCTGATCAAAGTCCGAGCAGAAGTTTTCTTGTTGGGGGTTAGCCAATTTTATAGTAAAAATTTAAACGTAATTATAAAAAATAGAAAACAAATAAAAAGAAAATAAAAAAGCGAAATGGCCATTGCAGCCCTTGAAGACTTTGACCGAGCTTCTTATGATCAATTGTGTTTTGTGTTGTGAAATGTTTGAACACAAATGATCGAGAAATGGACCTACATGTTTAACGCCGACTCCGAACGGCTTATGTTCTCAAGAAGCTTTTCATGGCAATTTTTACTCTCTGAGGTTTGCCATTGTCTGCAAAGAGGTGACTGCCGAACTGCCGAATTGAAATAATTTTCTGCCAGGTGAAGGATTCGAATCTGGGTTCTCTGTCGTATGAGACACACACTCTACCCACTACGCCACGGCCGCCGAAAGAAATAGAAAGTTTGCTTCTTATGATGTTTGCTTCTTAAAATATACCGTAGGGAGAGTTGTGCTGTCATTCTAAATATGATTTCTTTTTAATTTTTGGATGCGTTATTGGCGGTACTCGATGTCAAATATTCTTTTTATGTTCACTTTTCTTATCACCCGCTATCCACATTCTCTCAATGTTACAAAGAAACTACGTTGAAACTTACCTGAGTTGTCTTACCGCAACCGGTGTCACCTTCCAGTACAACTACGGGACTTTTTCGTATCAGACTCATTATTGCATCCTTTGAGTCGTGAATGGGCAACGTTTCGTCACGTTGTAAATTAAATGGGAACTTGTCGTATACGCCGTCATCAATTCTATTTAGTTTTGGCTTAACATCCATCTCCTCATCGTCATCATCGTTTTCACTAAAATCTTCCAAATCGTCCATAATGGAAGAGGTGGCGCCGCCATAGCAGGAGGAGTGAGCACCATCCTCATCGACCATCATCTTATCAACCTGCATAATTTAAATAAGTTGAAATTATTTTTGCATCGCTATCTTAAAATTTCGCGTATTCACCTGCATCATTCTTTTGTGTTCTTGCTGTTTTATCTCACGGGCGTATTCATCGCCAACACGCTCCCTTTTTACAGGCTTGCTATCGTTAGGTTTCCCTGCCGTGGCCCATAGATTGCCTGAAACACAGCCGCGAGGAACTGTTTGTCGCTGGAAATCCTTGGAAAAGTCAAAGAAATCATTTATTTCATCCATTTCAAAGCAGTCTTAAAAAAAACTTTTCTCCAGTCCTTCAAGATTTAACAATTTTCTGCTTATACTTTTCTTTAGCTATTTTACTTTGTAAAACTCCGTTATTCTGACTTTCTAGTTTACGTGCAATTTTAAGAGCATTTCAGACTATACTGCATGTTGAATAGATCTGGCGAGTAAGATAGACATGTTTTGAAAGCTTGAAAGCTAAAACTGCGATCCTTACTACATATTTAGGCTATTCACAGTTTAAACGTATATTAGGTGTGTTTCCGTACTCTACACAGTGTAAGATTTGTGTAAGTTAAAACTGAGGGAGTAAAAATGAAATGTGAGAATAGTTGCAAAAGTACGGAAACAGCTTCTAGTAAGTTTCAAGCACAAAACAGATGATTTTGACTGCAGACATGTCAAACGTAAATTGCGCCAATTAAAATGATCGTCAATTTGTTTGTGAAGCTGATGCTTGTTCTTACTATACTCGGAGTCTTGAGTTCTAGCACTCTCTGTGCACTATGTGTGCTCGAGAGAGCGGTTTTATGCTTGTTCTTCTTCTCCCATTTTAGGTACAGAAACAGAAAATAGTGTCCCACCAAGGTTCATTAATATAGGTTAAGTCACTTGAGAGAAAAGCACTCCTTTTCCGCCTTTGCTCGAACTGTCAAAGTAGCTGTTAACTAAAAATTGTACAGATTCAGGTTTTTTTTCTTGATTTCCTTTTATCCATTCTGACAGTTCGGTCGAGCTCTCTCAAGTGACTTAACCTATATTAATGAACCTTGTGTCCCATAAGTTAAACAGTGTGAGTACGGAAACACACCAATTAACAAAGCGTATTTATAGCATTTGTTATTTTTGAAACAGTGAGCATCTCAGTATGTGTTTGCCGTATTCAATGATTTGCGACGCTCATATATATGCTGTAGATAGACAGGGCATACAAATACGAGACACAAAAAACACGTCCAAGGGTTACTTTTGCTTACGAGTGTTTGCGTATTTGCATTTGCATGCAAACAACAACAAAGAAAAATACGCTTACGTAAGTTGGCGTAAAAATAACAAATCGTAAATTAAACAGGCCTGCGTACTTAAGCTATGAATAGCCTAATTGTATGAAAATCAAAAGTTTTTGATTTTTCTATCTTGTATTATCTGATGTAGTATAGTTTGAACGCACGTTCATCGGACTCTCATTCTAAAAAACGTCAGTGAGTAAAAAAACAATTAAAATTTACCCCATAAAAAAGGGCAAATGGTAATTAGCTGGTTAGCTACCAGATATTATTTCAGTATTTTCAGTATTTCCGTGTGAGCGTACGTGAGACTTTGCATTCCCTCTTTACCAATGCTGTGAGAGCATATGAAATTTATATAGTGTCTCTTTTACCCATGTGTCATATTTTATTAATGCTCCCTCTCCTGCCATTACGATTCAAAAATTTACTTTTACAAAAAGAAAGGAGGGAGAATACTTTATTTTATTATTTATATATAGTTTTTGTGAAATGGAGCATATTAATATTTATTTACATTTTCTTAATTATTATTTTTGATTTGCAAATAATTTTCGAAAAAAGTTAAAATTATTTTGCAAACCAAAGTGCGCTAACTTGAATCCTAAGCTTCATCAAAACAGTCGTATGAACTGGTACAAAACAATAGTTGTATTCACGATGTATGGAAACTGGTCTTGTGTTTGGGTACAAGAGCAAACTAGCTCTAAACAACGACAAAATACATTTGATATAAATTAGCTACACTTTAGCTCTTTTGCTACACACAAACCCTTGAGTAGAATTGAGAAGCTAAACTAGCACAGAAAAATGCAACTCTGTGACTGACGTTTCCTTATATTTTAATTTGATTTTAAATGATTAACTGCGTTAAAAACGAAGTGTGTTCACAATTTGTTCTGCTATTTTGCTATTCAGCTCATCTACCCGATCATTAGTCCAACATCGTGAATACCACTTATTTGATATGGACGCAAAACAATAATTTTAATTCTTATAGAGATTTTTTTTTTGCAAAAGAGAAAATTTCAATATTTGCTTTTTGTTTGATCTTCAAACATTTTGCTTTGAATTTTTTTCATTATTAATTTTTTAAGTTACTTGAATAAATAATTCCTTGAAAATATCAAAATATATCAAAAAATTTCTTTTCTCGCTCTGTTCCAAGATATATTTAACAAGGTAGCGCCGGCTCGGATCGGTGGAGTTTGCAAATTTTGTTATTTGTTTTGCTTTTATTCATAAAAACCTGGTTTTGACAGGTGTGGTACCCAGCACAAGAGAGACTTTGAACTACTAACACTACCTTGTCTTATTCTACCATGCTCTGTTCCATCGCCCGTACCTTCTAGACATGACGATTTCGACCGAGTAATTTTTGTTCGCTTTTACACTCTTTGTTCATGTGGGTGAAGGTGCGAAACTCTTCGTTGGTACGGATGACTTTCATAAAGTTTTTATATCAGTTTTCTTTTCAGCTCCGCGTCAACGAACTTAACTGTTTACTCTGGCGGGGTCGAGATTCACTTTGACATTTCATTGCTTTGTTTTGTTTATGTAGTTACCTACTCTAATACTTGTTAAATTCAATTTTTTGCATTATATTTTTTAATGTTATTTTTCATTGCAATACATTTTTCAGATTTTACAAAAATTTATAAGTGGAATTATAATTGTTAAATTAGGTGTGCTTCCGTACATATTGTCGAATAAAAGCCCAGTAAAGTTCAATGTGCGAGAGTAAAATTAAATTTGAGAACAGAGTGAAAAGTATTTCAACGACTTCCAGCTAGTTTCAAGCACAAAAATAGCTTATTGCTTATCAAATACTACGTTTACATTGCAGCCAAATCTGGAGGCAAGTCCAAAAATGAGATTAAGTACTGAAACTGCTAACTAACTTGTAGGGTTTTGCATACAAATCAGAACCTTGTACCCTTAAGGGGGGTAAGGTTTTTTAACATTTCCTTTTAATTTTTTATATGTATGCATAACAGCTCAAAAATATTGTGTCCAAATTTTAAGTCGATCCGAGTAAAACTAACGGAGTCGATCTTAAGAGTGCAAAAATTCTGCATTTTTTCAAAGAGGGTATTAAAATTCGAGAAAAGAAACGCCATTAATCTCCTCAATTAATTGCATAATTTCGGTTTAATATCGATATATAAACGTACTGTAACTATGCAGTCTAAACCAACTTTAGTCCAGGATTTGCACTTAACCCTTTTGCGTTACGCTATGTCTTTGGGCCACTATTCAATTTCAAACCAGTATAAACGATTTAAATTATTAATTTCAGGTCATCACTGAAGGCTTGAATGCATGCTGTATTGAACGTCTGTCTTAAGGCCGCTTTACATTGTCCTACTGTGTGTTACGACATTTCAAAATTTTCATTGGTATAAACAATAGAAAACAAATTGTGTTCAAATCTGTTTTGATTTTTTTGACATGTCGTAACACATTTTATTGTTTGTTTCTAATTTCATTACACATTCTATCCGACCTAAGAAGCACTTTACCATAAAACTACGTGAAATTTCATTTTCTTGCAAATCAACAAGATAGTTGTAGTTTTTAATACACAAATTATACTTGTTATACTTACAATAGTAGCTATGTTCCGATTTAGTTTACAAATGTTCAAGCTTTAGTAAAGCGTTAAACATAAGTGTTATGTGGTTCTGTGAGATAGTCTGAAAAGGAAAAATGTATTTCTTCACACAAAAATTAAAAATGACAGTGTGATGAGATTCGTTTATACTTTCTATCTTACATATCGTAACACACAGTAGGACAATGTAAAACCACCTTTAGCGGAACCCATAAAGTGTATAGTGATGTAACTAATAAATCGTCTTGTACGAGTATCATCAAAAATCGATCTTTTTGAACGAATGTGTGTTGCTAATTTCTTTGACGTTTGACTTTGTTAAAGCGTTGTTGCTATCTCCATGAAGACTTGAATTTGTAACTATCCTATAACAGCTGATTTAAAATCGCAGTGAATAAACTTGTTGACGTCTATACGTGACGTACACTTTATTATTAACTAAGTTAAATCAACGAATTCGCATTTAAAATTAATTTAAAAATTAACCGGTTAGCTCTGGATGCAAATTACACACCAGCAGTGATTGTTTTTGTGTCATGGTTGAGTTACAGATCTGCCGTAGAAATGCTTGTATCATTGTACTCGGCGACATTGGAAGAAGTCCACGTATGGAGTATCATGCGCTCAGTTTGCTCGAAGAAAACTTTAATGTTGATATAATTGGCTATGTGGAAACGAAGCCTTTGGAAACGCTCAGTACAGCGCAGCCAAAATGCAAAATACACGAACTGCCACCAGTACCGGTAACAAATCTAACACCAAAGTTAAAACTCATATTTAAGACATTCTGGCAAACGTTAAGTCTACTAATTGCGCTGATTTCCATAAGAAGGCCGAATTTTTTACTAGTCCAAAATCCACCAGCCATTCCGACACTAGTTGTTTGCTACCTGTATTGCGCGTTGACACGTACCAAACTGGCCATCGACTGGCATAACTATGCTTACAGCATATTGGCGCTAAGTACGGCCGGTGGCGAAAAGAGCAGCATTTGCCGTCTAGCAAAATGGATTGAACGGTACTTTGGTAGCAAAGCCAACGCACACTTTTGTGTAACAAAAGCAATGAAGGAGGATCTACAGCGAAATTGGAACGTTGGGTAAAATTCAGTTTAATTATTGTTGATAATACATACTTATATTCTTATTTATATGCTTTTTTTTTTGCAGACCCGCTACTGTACTCTATGATCGTCCACCTGCACAATTTCGGCCTATCGATTTAGCGCAAAAGCATGAACTTTTTATGAAACTCTCCAAAGATTATCCACATTTTATGCCGAAGTGTTATTCAGACTTAAAAGAGTCTGGCGTTTTGGAGTCAACGGCTCTCACACAAAAGCTAAGCAATGGCACTGTTTTATACAAAAATCAAAGACTTGCTATACTTGTATCAAGCACTAGCTGGACTCCCGATGAAGATTTTGGAATATTGCTTAAAGCACTCGAAGGTACTGTCTGCCTAGCTAAATAAATACATACTTCCTTCAATTATTTATATTAAATTATAAAAGAACAAAAATGCTTTCTCTTACCAATGTGTTATTACCAAAATTCGATATCAATGGAATTTAAATTGTATTTCAGAATACGAAACAACAGCTGTTCAACAACCCAATTCATATCCCACAATTCTATGTATCATAACTGGCAAAGGCCCACAGAAGGAGCAATACGAAGAAGAAATATTCAAATTGAAATGGTCCAAAGTAGCTATCATTACACCATGGCTGGAAATTGAAGACTATCCCACTGTACTGGCGGCAGCAGATTTGGGCGTTTGCTTACACTGGAGTTCAAGTGGCTTAGATTTACCAATGAAAGTGGTCGATATGTTTGGCTGTGGTTTGCCTGTTTGTGCTCATAATTTCAAATGGTAGTGTTTTCTAGTATGTTTTTACCTTATATCTGACACTTTAATTTTGTGATTTATTAATTTATGCAGCTTGAACGAACTCGTAGTACATGGTCAAAATGGATTTGTCTTTGAAAACCATAAAGAACTGGCTGATCAACTTAAATTTTGGTTCGAAAACTTTCCAAGCAATCCCAGCTTATTGGAGTCAAAGGAAATATTTCGTAAAAATCTTCAGGAGTTTCAGTCGCTGCGTTGGCGTGAAAATTGGAATACAAACGCATTGCCTATTTTTAATGCATTTATT
The DNA here is from genome assembly GCA_914767935.1 of Coremacera marginata. Taxonomy (NCBI): domain Eukaryota; kingdom Metazoa; phylum Arthropoda; class Insecta; order Diptera; family Sciomyzidae; genus Coremacera; species Coremacera marginata. The sequence continues at coordinate 45,232,582 of OU612043.1, forward strand.
TGAGAGAGAGAAAGAGAGACAAAATTGTGTGCCTATTAGTTGGCCATTAAGTAGTTGAGCAAAATGATGATGATATATATATTTTAAAAAGGAAATTAAGTAATAAAAAATGAACTTTAATATTATTTAAATGTATATCTATATAATAAATACTTTTTTAAACCTTAACCACGAAACGTTTTGAGGCATTATATAAAAGTAGAAAGCATTAAAATCTGCTTCAAAATATCCAAAGAAAATATAGATATTCGAAAAAATAAGTCTACAGATGTTCTTTGAAGCTCAAATAGAAAATTTAAAAGTGAATCGAACATTTAAAAAGTGGTTTTCGTTAGACAAGCTCATTTAGAAAAACTTTGGCTGCTTTAATCTTTTCTTATTGACTTTAAGGTTTTATTGCATCTATCTATATATAAATAGGCGTAGGTAACAGTTAAGAACCATTTTCTCCTGTTTCTCAACCGATTTTGCGGATTTTTTTTTTTTAATGAATCAGAGTAGGGAGAAGCACCGAAGAGTTTTAAAGAAAAATGCTAGCTGGAATACCCGGCGTTGCTCGGGGCTGGTATTTCATTCTGGGTATTTTTCAACCGATTTTGAAGATTTTATTTTTAAATGAATCAGAGTAGGAAAAGGTCGAATTCCGAACTCTGGCGTACTCTAGTAATGAAAAAAGTTGTAAATATAGTGTAATAAAAAAAAAAGAATGAAAAAAATACTAAATTGTAAATAAATATATTATAAATAAATAAATACTATACTAAGAAAGGAATGAAAACCTTTCTTGAAGCGAAGATTCTTACGCCTCGTTTTGTAATTTGCTTGAGTTAAATCTCAAAAACGGCACTTTTGTTCCGACAGCGCTTTCTGAGAAATTGCTATTTCTATTTTGATTGCGCCTATTACAACAATAAAACGTAATATTAATATATTGAAAATATTTCTTTGGTTCGCTGCGGGTATCAAACTCATACCCAATCGATTGAGAGTTCTATAGACTACCCACCAATGTAAAATCCTTTATTATGCAAAGTTGTTGATTCAATATTAAGTATAACTAACCATCTCATCTCAAGTTTGTCAAAAAGGAGGATCTTCCTTTCAAATTTTGCTAAAAAGTAGGTCTTTTTCCATTTCATAAGGAGTTTAAAAGGAGGATCAATATTTAACGATGAAATATATTTTTTTTTAAAATGTAAAATTTTAAATGTAATTTTAGTTAAAGAACTGAATACGAAATATATTGTCAATATCTTATTCCAAGTGCATTTCCTTAAATTAATCTTCGTCAACTGTTTGTTCATCGTTAGCCACATTATATTTAAATTTCGAACGAATGGTCAAAATGGCCTTTAGTGTGCTGACTTGTAGTTGCATTTTTTCTGTCGTCAACGTCTTATAAATCGCAGCAAAAACTCTTTCAGCAGAAGCAGTTGAAACGGGCAGGTATAGAATGTACTCAATTGTTTGTAGTCGCTTTTTTCAGTATCAAAATGGGTGACTATTTCAACCCATCTCTACAGCACTGGTAACTTCTCATTTTTCCATTGTTGAAGTTTACTTTGCGAACAATAGTTCTTGAGAAAGCCAAACTTCTTGTCCAATTACGGCGAGTTGGCAGCTGCGTCGTACAATTTTTGCTAGTTCAAATTGCGCATATCCACAAAGGTACAACGTCGTCCAAAGTCTCCAAAAAATGCGACCCATAATAAAATTTATTCGTGCTATTTTCGATGAAAAATTTCTGTTATAATTTGGATATGAAAGGAGGATGATTACAGTAAGTTTTTTTGTAAAATTAAACAATCAACATTAGTTTTCATTTACATTTGAAATACTCGTCAATACAAAATGTACATCAACAGATTTCTAAGGAGACATTATAAAAATAAATTCGACTTATTTGTTTTAGGTAAATTATTAAACTTTTACGATTAAAAAAAATTGCAAACGAAAGTTGTTGTGTAAAAAAATGATAAAAAAAAAATATATAAAAATAAACTATTTTATCCCATCTTTTTGCGACAATTTGGGCACTTTAAATGTCCATATTTCAAGCATTTTACATAGCAAGTTTCGTGCAGTGCATGCCCACATTTTAATTCCTTTATATTTTCTACGGTCATTTCTTCTAAGCATATCACACACGTATCACCAACTGGCCTATGTAAAACAATATTAAAACTTAAAATATTTATGTATTTATAATATCAAAAAGATGTGCCATGCATATATTTTGAATTTCTTTAAAAATTATGACTATAAATTCTGTCGGTAATTCCGTAATTCGGTAAAATCATAGAAAATTACTTCATGAAATTATGTGTACGCAAAAAAAAACTTTTTCTTTATATGCATATCAATGCATTTTAGCATCTTTATAATTAATTTGAAAGGAAAACAACTGTTTCAAAATAACAAAAAATTAAAACATGTTATTAATTTCGCTATAAAATTCAAAGCATTGGTTAATATTAAAAGATAGGTAAATTATCTTTCATATAGCACCTTCATTGCTCAGATCGTTTGCTTAACTTTCCGTAAGTCGCAGTGTTTTTTAAACGAGACTAGGCGCGGTATATCAAATGGATATAAATTAAGATAGTTATGTTAAGAAAAGTGATCATTACTTTATTTTTTACACAAAACAGAATAATATTCAATTCAGAACATATTAAATACATCTTACAAATATATATATATAAGTACTAATAGTAGTAACATATAGCGCACTCCATCTACAAAAGAGAACAACTCAAAATTTACAAATTTGTACTTTTAGTATTAAACTAATCGTTGTAATTACCTGCATCAACTATCAAAATTGTTCACTCCTCTTCTTACTCCTTAATTAAAAAAAAATCATTTTGTCTTTGTTTTGTATGGAGTCCGTTGAAAAAAATTTGTTTTTGCTTCTGAAAATTTTAAGTATCTCTTTTGCAGATAGTGTGCCAAGGTTGATTTATAAGGTTGTCGCAAGGGAGACAGCTCATAGAAAATCTGCAAATGCTCTCTTTTAACATCCGTTTTCTTTCGTAGTCATTCGCAAAATTGGCTGGTTTTGACAATTATGGGTACTGAGAAGAGAGTGCGATCAGCCCTGCGACAACCTTATAAATCAACCTTGTAGTGTGCGATATAAGTACTAAAGTTACAACAAAAAATCGTCGCATGTATCAGCAGACCAGCTGCGCCTAGCGGAAGGTTAATAGCATTATAGCATTTTTTTAAGCAATTCTTATAGAAATCTGATTTTAGAAAATTTTTTTTTGTTTTACACAAAATCACTTTTAAATTGCTACCTTTCGGTAAATCTTCACTGTGCTAAATAAGAGGCATAGCACAACTTTTAAAATATTCCATATTCCAATATTCATACGTCTGATAATTGTTTGTTAAATCAGTTGAAGATCTAGATTTATTATTTTTCTGGTTCATTTTTTGGTGACTATCATAAGTTAGTTGACGTGGGCGTAACAAAAGAAATCCAAGGACACCAACTCCGATCCCAATCATAATTTGTAGAAGAGGGAACGCCATACTTTCCTTTCTTAAAGTTCTATTAGTTTCAGCTGTTTTTTAACTTTACAAAATAACTATGGCGCTTACAATACATGGAAACTTATTTATTATTGTTTTGATAGAGATGCGTAAACTATATCGATTTCCTTAGAGAAGTTCAATACACCGCATAGGCAGATTTACACTACACGCAATTCTCTTATCGCATGGATTGCAGTTCAGCGTACTAGTCTGTCGCTATACAGCATTTAAAACGATAGTCAAATTCATGGTATAATGATTTACAAGGTAGGAGTGACAGTTCTGTTGGCGATTTGGAGTTGTCAAAAACACATTGAAAAAGAGAAAAGGAAGAAGATTGATTTGACAACTCCCGACCGACGCTCGTGAGAAAAAAGGTAGTTGTCAAGGCTACATTGTAAATTATTGCATTATGGTCAAATTTTAAAGTCGTGTCAAATTCCTTAAAAAATTTTAAAAAATCTTAAATTTTTATATAAAACATTCACAATTGCTGCACAACTTTCGGGCTGGCTGAATGGTATGAGCATGGAACAATTGAAGAGAGTGGGAATGGAATTTTTAAAAATTTTCTTTCAAAATGTGCATTTGGAGCTAAAAAATCAGGAAGCTCCCAAGTAGTTTAGAAGTTATAGGCATCAGAAGTTCGCTAAATGGGCCTAAAAACTTATGATTTTTCCTACAAAACTAAGCACATTGGGCATCAGAAGAAATATCATGCTATGAGGTCATGCTACGAGGTATTAATCTTAAAAATCCATGCATTACTTTTAAAGATATAATTGTTTTTGTACTCAAAACGTGCGGTTTTTATAGTAATTTTTCATGTGCTTATATATGTAGCTGAAAGTCAAAATTTAATGAAAAAAACGAAATTTATTTTCTAACATAAGGTTTATATTTAGTTATCATTATCATCACTGCTCTCTGTAAATTTCTTGTTTTGGTTATTTCGTAAAAGGGTGAACCGTCAAGTGTGCATAATATGTAAAATGTTATACCTTCAAAAGTAATCCATAGATTTTTATAACTAATAGCTCGTTGAATAGGTAACATCATAACCATTTTTAGATACCCATAACGCTTAGTTTTTCAGACCAATTTTTTGAACTTTGGACCCTATAACTTCTAAAGGACTTGAGACCAGCCTCAAATTTTTCCGGATCCAGACTCAGAAGATCTTATAATACATATAATCCACAAAACAAAAGGAAAACTTAAGTTTCCATTCATCTTCAATAACGCCTGTAGCATAAAGCACTCACACAATATATTGCTTGAGCGGTGGCCATCAAGTAGCGAAAATAGTTTCTGCTATTATGCGAGCGGCTTACGCTCGCTTCATTTTGATAGATAACTATGCCAAGTACTAAATTAATTAATTATTAAATTGCTGAATACTTCTTTTAAATAAAACTATTTGTTTGAAACGTGTGCACAAAACAAAATAAAAATAAATTTAAGACAAAAAGTATTTATTGACGAACAGCTGCTTGCCGTTTGGCATATCGCAAAAAAAAACCCATTCAGCAGAAAGTATCACTTTATGCTACTTCACCACCTAAGCGCTGTTTCGGATAGAATGCTGCCAATGACAATGTCACTCTTGTATTAATAAAAAACAATTTTACACTCGTAATATTGTTTAATAAGGATATAATCATATATTTCAAAACTTTTAATACATTCAAATGCGCATTCGTCAAATGGTACGCACATTTTTTCCTGCAAAATTTGAGGCTTAATCCATTTTTTGACTATGGGGAAGTTGTCATGAAATTAGACCAAAATTCTTTGTTTTTCCAATTAACGATATGTAGCATATGTTCCCAAAGCGGCTTGGCCGATAATGATTGCATGAAAAAAAGTTATCGCATAAGAAAGGAACCCATCTTATTCACAAAAATTAAAAAAAAATTAGTTTGCGCGGTAATGAGTATCTCACAACAATATTTTTTAAATGCACAGGGGTATTCCCTATCATACTGTGGTTAGAATAGTTGCCTCAAGCACCATCAGATGTCACTAGATACACTATGGCGTTGAAATAATAGAAAGCTAATAGCTCGAAAAAATCGTTAACCAAACCTTAAAAGGCGTTTTCTAAACTGATCTCCACAATATCTTAAGATGGATTGAATTGTTTTATTTTAAAGTAAATCAAATTTATTGGATTCTTTAGCGAAAGTTTCCTTATTTTTTGAGCATTTTAAAGAGCGAATATTAATTAAACCAAAATTTAATTTTCCCCCGACGTTTTGTCAATTTTTTTTGACATCTTCAGGATTTTTTATTAATTGTGTACTGAATATAGGTTAGAGTAGACATTTTTCCTTTTATTTTAAAAATGTAAAAGATAGTTTTTCTGCCACTAGTAAGAAATCCCTGAAGGTGTAAACTAAAAATCATATTTTTTGTATTAAGTACTTCTTTAAAAATGTTGAAAAATTTTTTTAATCAATATCTTAAGCCGTTATTTCGTAATCCTCTGATAAAACACACCAAAATTTTTCAGGCGAATAGATATAAGTTCCCTTAAAGTTAAATTTAATGAATTGAATAGATTTAATGAACTGTTAAACGTTGCTCGCGGTCACATCGTTGTCGTGTAACCACCTAACAATCAAAATGTGAAAGAGAACAAAAAGAATTCATTGCGTACAGAGCAAATTAGCAACATTTAATATGTGCCAATCGAAACTTTTTCATTTCAAGGTTATCATGCAAGGTTAAAAAATAAGTTCTATCGCCTGAGCCTCCCTAAAGAGAACCGTACTTGTTACGATGCGCTTAAACCGCCTGAACGAACGAAAAATTCATCGCAAAGAATTTATTGCGATAAAAACGTTGTTCAGACCAAGGTATATTTAACAAGGTAGTGTCGTCTCGGAGCAGTGGGTTCCGCAGCTGTCAAACACATAGAATATTATTTACAAATTTCCGATCACATTATCAAATTTTTCAGCCAACAAGTCATCAAAAAATTTGACCAACAGAAATATGTATGGAATATGACGAAAAATTTGACATGTGAACACTCATCAAATTGTTGATCAAATCGTTTGACGAAAATCAAAATATTTGAATTTTTCGGTTGTTTGACCAACGATTTGATAAAAATTTGACGTGTGAACACTAGTCAAATTTTCTAGTGCGATTTCATCACTTAAAAAGATTTCAACGCGAACACATCAATTCAAAATGCACGATGAAGACGATTTTTGTAATGATTTTACTGAAATTTATAGACTACATCCATAACTGTGACAGATAAAATCGGAAATGTTCAAAAAAAGATTAGTAAAAAATAAAGCATATGGAGTGCTGCTGATGTGTTCACTTCGGTGTGCAAGACAATTATGAAATTTGACTAAAAATTTGATAATATGAACACTTGCGTGGTCAAACTGTTTGACTAATAATTTGATGAAGAATTTGGTTATGTGACCGCCCCTAATCGCGAACGAACATTTTCCGCCATGTTGTATGCTTAGACACTGTTTACACGTCATTCAAATTGAAGGATCATTCAAAATTTGTTGTTGTTTTCCCAGCGAAAAAAAAGATGAACTCTCTACGAGAGCGGAAATGAACTTTCTACACTTCATCGCATCAATCAAAATTTTGATGGAGCTCAAGACCTGCATCAATCAATCACAGGGTTGCATGATCAACTTTTCTGGTACTTACAACAACACTTTTAGTCAGCATCGGCCATTCAATCAAAAAATCACGTGTGAACAGCTATTCAATCAAATATCTCGAAGAGAGTAAAAGAGAACAAAAAATGCGATATTCTTCATTCAATTTGAATGACGTATAAACTCAGCCTTAGACGGTGTAAACAGCAAAATGTGCAATCGGCCGAGCATCAATATATGCAGGGTTGAAAGCTCATTCTTTTCATATTAGTAGTAAAACTTCTACTCCTTTTTTCAACAACAAATTCGTCTGGCAAGCGATTTTAATTTAATATTAGTTTTAATATTTAAAATCTTAAATTTATTAATAATTACTAGCAAATAATTCGCTTTAAATTGAAGTTAATGCAATGGATTCAGATGATGAAATTTGCTGCATTTATTTTAGTGGCAAGTTTGTTGCAAAAGAAAGAAAGGAAAGAAGCTAGGTCCGGGTTTATGTACCGGCAACTTTTGCGCAACATGCTTTTGTTCTTTCTTTGTCCCGTAATTTTTCATTTCGTCAACTTGAAAAGCATGGCAAGAATTGATTGTCAACTCTTTATGTTTATAAACTGAAGCGTCAACTTTAAAATAGAATGCCAAATAATTGACCGTCAACTGTTGACAAGTGTAAGCGGGACTAAGGAATCAAAGGAAGAAAAACTTATTATTCAAACATATTCATTAGAGTGGTCCTTATTTTTTTCGAAAGTTACATTGAGCACCCCAGGGTTTTGTTCCTTAACATGAGAGAGGTAAACTGTGAAATTTTTTTGGAAAAAATATTGACATTAACACGTGCCGCTAGCGACATCTATATTAAAAATCTGATTTGTATGGGAAAATAGTGGCATTTCCCAAAAAATCTCAATTATATTTTTTTTTTTGGCTCAAATTTTCAAAATTCTGGTGCGCTTTTCGTATTTCATTTAATTTTTCTTTACAATGAGTCATCAAACATGATAATATGAGTTTAATTAACAGAGTTATGATGTTTTACTTTAGGAGAAAAACCTAATTTTCAAAATCCAAAAATCCAAATTTTAAAGAAATTCCGTGAAATTTCATGGAAATATTTTCATAAACTATATCTAAAACAGATACAAAAAATGGTGTGTTTAGGTTTAATAATTTGGTCATTACGAAAGTTTTTGTTAGAAGCATGCCTTTTTGGAAATTTCGACTTTGAATATTTTTACGAAAAGAAAATTACCAAAAACCCAAATTTTGAAAAATGCAAACAAGAAATAATCAACAAATGGCTTTGAGCTATTTTGTGTAAAAAATTAAAAAAAAAGACATAAATCGGATCAAAAAGTTATTTTTCAAAAATCCTTAAAGTGCCCTTTTCTGGCATATGAACACAAGAAAAAAATAATGTAAAATTAAAAAACAAAGACTTCTCATTTGAAAAGACTTCAATAATTCTTAAAAATATGTATCTGATTTTCTTTCGCAAAATTTGAAAAATTTCTAAAAAATCATAACTGTGTTAGTTTAACTCTTATTTTCATGTTTGATAACTCATTTTATAGAAAAATCAAATAAAAACAAAGTGCGTACCAGGTTTTTGAAAACTTGAGCCTGAAAACATGTAATTGAGATTTTTTTGGGAAAATAGCACTATTTTCCCATACAGATCAGATTTTCAATATTGAGGTCGCATACGGCACGTGTAGATATCAATATATTTTTCTGAAAATTTCATAGTTTACCTCTCTCATGTTAAGGGTGCTCGTAAAGATTAGAAACTAATTTTTCTCCATATAAATAAAGACCGCTCTAATATTAGAAATTACATTGCATTATATGCGAACCACTTTGAAACGTAAATATCACTACTTTCGGCTCCGGAACGCGTCAGTAAGGAGTTTTGCCTTTCGCGTTGGTAACATCATGATGGGACTAACAAGGTTGTACTGACAGCAAGCTATATTCGCCAAAAGAACTGTCACTACTACCTTGTTAATTGCTTCATGGGAAGGATGAAAGAAGCGAGTCCATTTTAGTTCACCTCGATGCCGTTTATTCTATTCGGTCACTAATAGTTTTTCATGCATTGCGTTTTAATGCATTCTTTTTGTAGCTTTTATCCTGCGGATCCCACAGGCACAGTTTTTCTTTAAAAATCTCAATAAGTTTGAAAACTTGTCTTTACATAACAATATATTAAACTTTTGTATAAATAAATTGTATTTTATATTAAGCTAAACACAATTACAGCAAAAATAGCGAAAATTAACCGAAAAACATAAGCAAACCCTGAACAGAATTGCATTGCGTTGTTTTGGAATTAAATTTAGTACGTTTTTTAGTGCTTTTCATGATTTCTTCTATTAAGCTAGTCCTTTTTACTACTTTTATGTTTTCAAAACAGCGCAACACCCGATTCGCCCAAAGAGATCGAACAAAGACCGAACAGAAATCCGCTATGTTTTTAAAGAGGATCCCTGCCGTTAAGGCTTAATTCCTCTGTGTAAATAAACTTTGGAGTTATGGATCATGAACCCAACATATAGTATTAAAAAATGCACAACCAAAAAGGATGTGCAAGTGAAATACTCTTCACAGACCTAGAAAAGCAACCACGTACTAGATGTCACATTCATAAGCACAAAAGCATTACCCTGTGCCCTATTCTGTAAAAGCAGTATGCAATAAGAATTTCATACTGCACTTAATAGTACCAGTTTGGCTACCGGTAGATGGCGTACCTTCATTCATCCAATCTCTTGCATACTAAGCAGGAATGCCAGCCCGATCGTACTGCTGCGCGGCCCCGCCGGCCAATCTAGACCTGTGCAAGCGATGTGCACAAACCACAGCCAGCACGAGTCTCCCCGAAGGGCCAACCCATGATAGTCACCTGGGCAACTCGGTCCCGTCGAAATGGGGGTCTATAACATCCCAGCAGAGACAAAAAATTCATATATTCATTTATATAGAATTTTTGTTTTTGACTGTGCACAAAGCACTGTTTCGTATTTGACTGGCACCTCAATCCAAGGCATGGTAAGATTACCATACCCTGAACGAAGTGCCTACGATTTTTTTGACCAGCTGACTTGCAAGAAGGTCCACACAAGGTCTTGTTTAGAGACCTTGCCATTTATGCCCGTGTCCTAAGACACCAATTTATCCTTTTATTGGCCATATAGAACATATCTCCTTGCCGTGAATAGATAAGGTCACCTCATTCGACGGGTTTGACTATCCCCGTGCTAACAAGTTATATGGACCAATGCTATTCCATCGCAGGCTTTTTTCACAATGATTTACATGGTGACCTGCTACCAAGATGGGCGCCACCCCGAGCTCTTGGTTGGCTCTAACCTTTTACGGTATGGGACGTATCCCATTACCAACCCTCCTCCTTAACCTGGCTTGGGACAGGCAGGCGCAACGGAGTTGCTAACCTGGCGGAGTTTAAATGACCGTACAGTCCTAACGAAAGAATCTTCGTTCGTTCGCCCTAATTTACTGTCAACACCGGGCGAACAGCGTACACGATAAATTTATAGCGAACGCTATTTGTTCGGACTTAAGGCAGAACCAAATTAGACGAAACGAGACGATTGCAACTTGCCGAACATCTGACGAGTTGAGACGCTAGCAGTTCGGTTCTTACGGAACAAAACGTATGGACAAGCTGTTTCGTTTAGCTTCGTTAAATTACGTTTGTTCATTTTGGGCAACAACATTGTATGCAACATTATTGCATTAAGGGCCTACTAAAGTTTTTCGGCGACCAAAAATCAAATTCTTTTTCATACATCTTTCGAATGTGTAACATCTTTAAAATATTCTCAGAAAGTTTTGAGTCGATTAAATAAATATTGTTGTAGTTATAAGCACAATCGTCCAAAGAGAAGACAATGTACTCATACACTCAAGTGTATTTTTTTAAGCTAAGACACATTTGGTACCACCGAAATTAAAAAAAAATGTACAAAAATGCACCAGGCACCAAACCTCATTTCTTTTGCTCCGAAATTTTTAAATTTAAGCACAAGTGGAAAAAATTCATGTATACTTCTTAAACTTTAAACTCGTTCTTCTCGAAAAGGCTTTTTGAAACCGGTGGACAGCATTACTCGAAAACTATGCCAAGGAAGCAAATATGATTGGTACTATTGATCGTTCGATTTTTATTTTAGAGAAATATTTTTTACTATATAACCTAAAAACAAAAATACAATTGGTAAAAATACAATTTTTTTAAAACCTTCGATCAAAAGCTCAAAGAGCCTTAGCAGGGCCTTAATCATTCGTTTTTTTATTTTTTTAATGAACAAGCTGTGAAAAATCGTATTCACCGCATATTTAAGGTACCTTACTAAACTACGAATTCCTGCTATATGGTTGAATAGTTGTTATCTAAAAATTCAAAAACTTTTCTTTAAAACATATATAATTATAATGTAAAAACAAAATTTATCTAAAAAAACAACATATTAAATATAAAACTTTTAATACAGGGTTTTTCCGCTTAAAAAACTTTAGTAGGCCCTTAAAGTGAGCATTTTCGTCTCTACTCGTTACGGAACAACTCGTCAAACCTAAATCAGCTCGTATTGAGCGCAGCATTTTTGCGCTGAGCTTTACAGGCTGGTTACACATGTCAGTGACAGTGGAAGTGCGAAAGAATGCGTGTACTGTTCGAATCAAGGTTGATTTATAAGGTTGTCGCAAGGGAGAGAGCGAGTACCCATACTTGTCAAATCGAAGTTGACAGCTCATAGAAAATCTGCTAGTGCTCTCTTTTATCATCCATTTTTCTTTCGTAGTCATTCGCAAAATTGTTTGGTTTTGACAATTATGGGTACTGAGAAGAGAGTGCGATCAGCCCTGCGACAACCTTATAAATCAACCTTGGTTCGAATGATTCGAACTTTCGTGCTAGTAGCAAGAGGTGCTACACATGCAAGTGAAAGTTAATTACAAAAATTTCATCGTATGCGGAGGATCTCGCTACTATTGCAGTTTGCGTGTGCTTTATTTTAAATTTGTGCTTGTTTTCAAAAGTGTATACACAAAATGTCGTCGTATGCAAAGGTGATAGCCGCTTTCCATTTTCGATTTTCTTTCCATTACTTTAATTGTATATTTTTCACTTTAATTTACGACTTTTCACATTTGTTTCATTTGCTATTTATTGCAAACAAGCTGACAGTGTTGCTTACTGTACGAAATCGAGGAAAACCCGAAATAAATCCACCAAAAGTAATTCAAAACAACACTGATATCCCCTTTTTGGACATACACTAGCCGCTGAAATTTCGTTGCTAGTAGCGATAAAAGTGGCGTGAAAGTCACCCCAGCTTGAATGAATTTGTAAAAAAGTGTGGATGTATTTAGTTTTCCGAACTACAGAGCCAGTATACTGGCTTGTGTAGCATGCCTGTTAACGCCGAAGTATCCCTAACAGGCATGCTACACAGGCCAGTACACTGGCCCTTTAGCTCGAAAAACTCAATAGGCAGAGTTTATACGTCATTCAAATTGAATGAAGAATATCGCATTTTTGGTTCTCTTTTACTCTCTTTGATTTGAGATATTTGATTGAATAGCTGCTCACACGTGATTTTTTGATTGAATGGTCGATGCCGACTAAAAGTGTTGTTGTAAGTACCAGAAAAGTTGATTATGCAACCCTGTGATTGATTGATGCAGGGCTTGAGCTCCATCAAAATTTTGATTGATGCGATGAAGTGTTGAAAGTTCATTTCCGCTCTCGCAGAGAGTTTATCTTTTTTTTTCGCTGGGAAAACAACAACAAATTTTGAATGATCCTTCAATTTGAATGACGTGTAAGTAGGTGTTCATACATCAGTCAAATGATTGAAGTATATCGCGATTTTTTACTCTCTTTAACTCTCTCTGAAAATATTTATTGACGCTTGCTCACACACGATTTCTTGATTGAAGCTCCGACGCAGGCATTTTTTACTTTTCTGCTACCTACTATTTTGTGATGCTGTGCTGTGTGCACTACTTTATTTGGGTGTTTCTTTTATTCAGTTGTTTTGTGTGCATAACAATTTTACAAAATGGAAAACAATAGCGGAAATATAGTTGATCTTTTAGGATTAAAACTGATCACATTAGGAAATCAATACGCTGGAAATTATACCTATTTGAATGACCATCGCATGCAAGTCATAAAAAAACAAAAGAATTAATGAAATTATGGCAGGAACTAAAGAAACTACACCTCTTTTTCACTTCAAAAAACTACCTTTGTTTCCAGTTAACTACTTTTCTTGATATAATTGCCTACTAAAAAGCAAACAAGTAAAATAATGCAACTCTTTGACTGATTGATGCAGGTCTGGAGCTCAATCAAAATTTTGACTGACGAGAGAAGGTTTTGGAGTTCATTTTCGCTCTGAGATAAAGTTCATTTTTTTTTACATAGGAAAGCAACAACAAATTTTGATTGATTCAATCATTTGACTGACGTATGATACCTCCTAAGCAGTGCCATACATTCACACTTTTTTACAAATACACTCTCACTGGATTCACTTTCACGCATGATACAATGATAAGGTAGGGCCGCTTCGCTGAGGGCTCTCACGCGTCAACGAAGAGTGGATAATGAGAAGGAACACATATGTCAAAACGACGAATTTCGTACAAATTGCAAATGAAGAAAATATTTTATGTTTCCAAGTTGCAAACAGTGCGGTCGCGGGTGTTAAATTTGTGCTAATTTGAGTGAAAATATTATAAAAAAAGTGTAATAAAAACTATAAACCGTGAAAGAAGTCTTAAAATTGCAAAAAAAAACAGTTTTAACCTAAAAACAACTGCGAAACGTGAGCGTAAGGAAATTAGCGATGAACAGCTGATTTTGACACCAATCTCGCTTTATTCTGCTTTCTACTCCATTCCTCTCCGAGTCGACCCTACCTTATAATTCTGCCATGCTTTCACGGCACTTTCATCGCTACAAGTGATGATATTTGGGGGCTTTTAGGGCTTTTTTGCTCCCTTTTTTATTGCATAAGCCCCGAAGCCCTTTCGATTCAATTTAGGCCCTCTTCTCTACTCTACTGAAACTCTACTGAAAAAAATATCATCTTAATAGTATGCCATCGATCTAAATATTTTAAATTTTGACGACGAATTACGTCTTACAGCGCGGTTTGTATAGGGGTATTTTCACAAAATTTTCAAGGCCATGCAACGTTTTTTGGGGGACACTTTAGGGCCATATACAGCCTTTTCTATTCATCGTACAAAGATTATGCCAAAACATCAGTTATTTTGTGTATAAAAGGAATAGGCAACTTTGGGTTTTGTCACTTCTTTAATAAAGCCACAAAAGATAGTAAAAGAAAAGAAGAAAAATTCACATTTTTGTATGAGAAAAAATGCATTGATGATTCTGTTGTTGCTGACGTTCCTATGCTTGTTGCTTCAGTTCGTGCTGAAATCTCGAATGCAACATCGTGTTGTTTCTTGACTAGAATCGTTTTATGAATTTCTCAGAGCTTTACAAGCAATGCATACGTATATAAATGCTTGCGCCGATAAGAAGCTTTCAGTCTGCTGACAGACCCCAATCAGTTAGGGTGGCGTCGCTTTGTCCCCCTAATGCCTGAGAAAATAAGACGTTGCATACTGAAGGAAAAATAAGAAACTCATATTATTGCGAAATGTTCCAATTTTTTAAATAAAAGATTATTTTTAACCAACATAAAAATTAACAAGAACACCAAATTCAACAACAAATATATCAAACAAAAATTCTACGTCCACACTTACGATACTATCGAAACTGTGTCTTTTTTTTAATACAGTGATTTTTAATAGATCTCAGTAAAATAAGTTCTCTTAAATTTTGTAATATAAGAAACCCATCTTGGAATTATAGCTTTGGAAAAACATAAGACTTAAACAATTTTCCTTCAATTTTGTTTTATTTAAGCTATATAAGGCTACGCTTATGATTGGCTACATATATAGTACACTTGTAACAATCTATTAAAACTGTAGGAAATTTTTCAAAAACTGGTTTTCATATGTTTTGCATAAAGCCACCATGTTAATATTATGTAGCATAACCATAAGTTTTTTATTATAGATCGACATCTAAAAGGTGAATTCTTACAAAACATTTAGTACCTACTATAATGTAGGAAGTAGGAAGATTCCTAAACATCGTCCAAAAGAATGTCTAAATTTACGAACCGATTTTCCTTTTAATAGTATTCCAAAGTCCCGGTTTACACTCGTCAAGAATTGACGATCAAGTTTTGCATTTGTAGATGAGAGACGCGGTCATCAACGTGAGAGAGGGTAAATTTAGAAGGGAATTGCAAAGGATTGAAGTCTATTCTTGATCAATGTAAATCAGATAAAAGTAATTCTATAGGTTTGAAACGAAATTTTCAGGTGGAGAGCTTTATGCCTAATACATTGCCTACATTATTTAATCGTGCATGTAGATGAAAAAAGCGGACCCTGAAGGCTCCATCGTAGACTTAAATAACCTTAGCCCACTAAGTCTTAAGTGCCATCAATTTTCAATCAATTTTCATCCTGTTTTTTATTTTTATTTTATCTGTTCAAAAAAACAAAAATTCCAAGTTATATAAAATTCCATACTCTTATTATATGCAAAAACATGCGATTTTTTCCACTTCCAAATATTGATGATCTATTTTTTTATATGAAATCGGTTATTTACACATCCTTTTCCGAATACAAAAAAATTTTCGAGTCACCAAATATAAAAAATGTAGAATCTGGAAAAAATTTAACATAGCAGTTCCAAAATGGTATCTGAAATGAAAATTTTTCAATTTCAGAATGATTTAACTTAAAATCTATAAGCATTTTCTAAAAATGGGGGTTGGGAAAACTGCTTTGGAACATTTTTCGATGACAATTTAACTTAATTTTTATTTGAACTTAATTTTGTTGTTCAAAGCTCTATATACCCAAATTGTATAACATTTATGAAATTATTCTTTATTATATTTAATCATTCTTAAATACATTTTTTGGTTGGGCTGATTTTTTTCTGCTATCATGTCCATTTTCTGTGAAAATTATCTATTTTTATTTGTATTATTTACCTATTAAATTAATGGCTTTGTTAAAAATTTTTTGGAGAAATTAACTATATTATTTTTTTATGCATATTTTTGACTTTTGCGATCAATGCAAAAGCCTATTTTCTAAAGTGGGATTGGACTTTTTGTATGAAATAAAATTTTTGATTCTGAGCTGATCGTTTACACACTTTAGGACAATAACTACCAACTACTTTTGTGACATATGAAAAAACTTCCCTGCTTAGGTTAAAACAATGAAAACAAAAAAAAAAAAAAAAGAACAAATGGGAAAATTTCAATTTGTTTTAATTTTAATTTAAGTAAATTCGAAATCGATTGAGATATTCGAGGTCATGGCTGAATATCCAAATAGAAAGTCTTTAATAATGAATTACAACTAAAGGCCCCATTCTAGTCAAAAATGCCTTATTTTTGTACAAATTTTGGCCCCTTAAATTTACAAATTTAGTTGTAACTAAGTCAATATCATTCCTGACCGGTACTAGCAACGAAATATCAGAGCCAGTGGATTTTGACAGCAGCGGCTAGTGTATGTCAAAAAGGCGGATATCAGTGTTGTTTTTAATTACTTTTGGTGGATGATTCATTTCGGGTTTTCTCTCGACTCCATACAGGAAGCAACACTAATAACTTGTTTAC
Source organism: Coremacera marginata (assembly GCA_914767935.1). Lineage (NCBI taxonomy): Eukaryota > Metazoa > Arthropoda > Insecta > Diptera > Sciomyzidae > Coremacera > Coremacera marginata. The sequence goes on from OU612043.1 coordinate 45,249,536, forward strand.
ATTTACAAAGCAAATGAAACATATGAGAAAAGTTGTAAATAAAAGTGAAAAATATACAATTTTATATACAATAAATATACAAAAAAATATATAATGGAAAGAAAATTAACTCAAAAACAAATCATTAGATTAAATTGATTCAATAGCAGCGAGAACCAAGCCATACGATGAAATTTTTTTAATGAACTTTCACTAGCATATGTAGCACCTCTTGCATGATAGCATGAAAGTCGAAATTCTTCGAATCATTTGAACAGTACACGTATTCTTTCACACTTTCAATGTCACTGGCCTGTGTAACCGGCCTGTTAGCGGCAATCAAATGTCAAAAATAAAACATGAACGAATTACATGTACTGGAGCACATTTTATTTTTAAATCTAATTCCAAGTGACCATTGTAGTTAAAACTATTATTAAACTATAATATCAACAAAATTCTTACCTCCAAATTGTTAATTCAAGAGCGTGCTAAAATTAATAATAATTTTGGTTAGTGTTTACACCGAGCGAGCGAACGAGGTTTCTTTCGTTCTTTCAGGCGGTCTAAGCACACAGTTGAATATACCTTGCTTGTTATATTCTACTTCTCTACAACTATCGATATATTAGTAGCATCCCTATAAGTGCAGTAAGATATATTTTTCGAAGCAGTGAAAAAAAGTTAAAGCAAGTGAAAGTTTAAGAAAATTAAGAATGTTGCCTTTTATTTACCATACGATTGGGATTGGAGTTGGACTCATTGGATTGTTTTTATTACGCTCAAAGTCGCCTGATATTAGTCACCAAGATACCCCAAAGACCGCACCGTCCGCATCGTCTATAGGACCCGCTAAAGAACATCAGACGTATGACCAATGCTCATTATTTAAATAAGTTTAAAGAGTTGTGCGATGCCTTTACTTTACATATTCGAGTGTATTAATGTTGTTCAAAGGACCTAAACTCATCAATTTCAATAAGGCAGCTTAAAATTGTTGAACATCATTAGTGGTATTCAATGAACGACGTATTCGTGATGTAAACTGCGTATGTGTGGTAAGTTGTATGAACTTACGGCACATACGCTATTTACACCACAAATACGGCGTTAATTGAATACCACTATTGTTTTGCTTTGCACCGTAATTTTACTTTCAAGTCTGTGTCGGCCCATGATACAATGATTCTGCCATGTGTCGGCCATATTGCTTACCTAAGAATATGGGGGGTTCAGACGATAGCGCATGGTAGGGCAAATCAGGGGCCTTACTCTGTATTGCGATGAGAAATGAAATGCAATGCGTACGCAAATCCGTAAAATCAAATTAATTTTGCGAATTTTTCATCGCAATAGAGAGTAGGGCCCCAGGTATTTGACCGAACGCTCGAAAGAGCAGACTGGAACATGTTAACTCAAAATCAAGGTTTACTAATATAGGTTAAGTCACTTGAGAGAAAAGCACTCTTTTTCCGCCTTTGCTCGAACTGTCAAAGCAGCTGTTAGCTAAAAATTGTACAGATTCAGGTTTTTTTTTCTTGATTTCCTTTTATCCATTCTGACAGTTCGACCGAGCTTCTCTCAAGTGACTTAACCTATATAAATGACCCTTGCTCAAAATCAATTTGGTATAATGATTTACAAGGTAGGAGTGACAGTTCTGTTGGCGATTTGGAGTTGTCAAAAAACATTTAAAAAGAGAAAAAGAAAAGCAGCAAAACAGATGACAAGTTAAACTTTGTATTGATTTGACAACTCCCGATCGCCGCTCGTGAGAAAAAAAGGAAGTTGTCAAGGCTACCTTGTAAATTATTGTATCAAGGGACAAACCAGGGGCCTACTCTGTATTGCAATTCTTCAATTAATGCGATGCGAAAATTAACTGCGTTGCGTTTGCAAATCGTACAATCGAATCAATTTTTTTGTCGCATCACAATAGAGAGTAGGGCCCCAGGTATTAGACCGTTCGAAACAGCAGACTGATAACATGTTGGATTGAAATCGAAAAGTTTTGATTTCAAGGTTTGATGAGCAGTCATAACACTCTTGTGAACACGTGTTAGACGAACACGTCGAGCTTTGCCATATAAAAAGGCAGAACACGTTGTGGTTATGTAGAAATTTTTAATACTTAAATTTAATGCAGTTTTACATAGAGGTTTTTAGCTGGTGTAGCTTTTAGCAAGACAACAATTAAAAACAATTTTTTCACAATATTATCTTACATAGGCTAAATAAAGGAAACTCGCAGCTTGAAAATTTTTTGCTAAATGAAGGTTGACAACATGGTGGATCGTTTGGCCGCAATGCTAAATTTACAGTTGTGCCAGGCATCACACCTGGCTTGACAACATGTGCTATCATCTGAACGCCCCTAATCACTGTTTCCCGCTAAAAGAGATTAAGGGCTTTCGCATGGTCCAACAAATTGGAAGACACGTTGTACGATAAGTTGGATGGCAAAATTTGATTGAGCGTTCGGACGATCCAACTTGTGAAACAACATCATTATCTGCGAGCTCTCAAGCAGAGCACTTCGGCGGAATAAAAAAATAAATATTTTTGGCTGTTTTTATAACTGACCAATATTTTTACTCTATTTTCGTTTGCTTCAACTTTTTCTTTCCATAGATATTTCAGGAAAACTTTCACAAAATTTAATAAATTCTATTCAAAATTCAATGTTTGGAATAACCGGTGCGATGGTAACTGTGCGACGACCAAAAAATAATAAAAAAATGCAGCGAGTTGGATCAACATGCTTTCGCATGGTCCAATTTGTTGGACGATCGCCTGAAAAATGAAAAATTTTTGATTTTCATCAACATGTTGGACTGAATGTCGTTTTTAGCTTACGCACGGTAGTACTTGTCATCTAACATGCCATGTTGGTCCAATTTGTTGGACCATGCGAAAGCCCCTATTATGTGAAAATGGGTATAGGAGCGTTCACATTATCAAATTCTTCATCAAATCGGTCAAACAGTTTGACCACGCAAGTGTTCATATAATCAAATTTTTCAAAAGGTTATCAAAGAAGTCAAAACATCAGCAGCACAATTTGTTCTTATACATCAAAAAATTTAACTAACAGAAATATATATGGAATTTGACGACAATTTGACACGTGAACACTCATCAAATTGTTGGTGAAATCGTTTGACAAAAATCAAAATTTTTAATTTTTCGGTTGTTTGACCAACGATTTGATGAAAAATTTGACGTGTGGACACTCGTAAAATTTCCTAGTGCGATTTCGTCACATAAAACAAGATTTCAACGTGAAATCATCAATTCAAATTGCACGATGAAGAAGATTTTTGTAATGATTTTATTGAAATTTATAGACAACATCCAGAACTGTAGCAGATTTAATCGAAAATTACTTGTTGGATGAATAATTTGAAAAATTTTTACTTACAGGTAGAATACATGTCTGTAAATATATTATATTTAAAGTATAGTATACGTGTAACAACTAAAAAAGTAGCTTTTTTCAACAATTTTTTTTAGATACAAGGAGTTATTATTTTTTTCAAATTCATACAGCTTATTTGACATAAAAAGTACTTTATAAAAATACTTAATTAATAATTAAAATAATTTTTCAGGCTTTTATATAGAGGGCGCTGAAAATGACATTAAAAAAAAGACATCCAAAACGGTTCGATCGATAGGCCTTTCCAATGTGTCTCGAAAAAAAATTAAATGTAATTTTAAAGTACAGACCATTAATTCGGCATCCACCCTACGCACAACCACCGTGGGGTTTTTTAAAATTATGGCAAAAATTGAAGTAAAATGGTAAAAAAGTGATAGATTTTCGCGTGCTTTTTTGTCTATAAAAAAAATAGGTACTTGAATTTAGGGGGGATGCTTAAAGGACAAAATTACGAACAAAATAAACTAAGATTCAGTGAAATTGAACCAGTAGATTTCGGGTTATCCATCGAACCGTTAAAAAAAAAAACACTAGTTTCGAGGAAATCGCATTTAAAGCTTTTGTTTTTCTAAATTTTGCATATATTTTTAAAATTATTGGTTGATAAATTTACTTACTTACTTAGGTGGTCGTAACAACCCGTGTCCGGGTTTCAGCCGACTTCATCAGCAATCGGATACACCAATGGCGGTTAGGGCTTCCTCAGCCTGGTCCATCCATCGGAGGCATGGTCTCCCTCGTCGTCGTTGACCAGTGACCCTCGCCTCGAGCACCTTTTTCTCTGGAGCTTCGTCGTCCATACGAAGGACATGACCCAGCCAGCGTAGTCGCTGCACAGTTATACGCCGAACTACATCAATGACTTCGTAGAGCTCATACAGCTCGTGGTTCATTCGGATGCGATAGTCATCGCCGACTCAAACAGGACCGAAGATTTTGCGAAGAACTTTTCTCTCGAACACCCCCAGAGCGGCTGCGTCAGTTTGCGAAACTACCCATGCCTCAGCGCCATAAAGCAGCACAGGTAGAACGAGCGTCTTGTAGAGTGTTAGTTTTGTCGATCGAAAGAGGGCTCTGGAACTTAGTTGCTTACTAAGCCCGTAGTAGCACCTATTAGCAATTATTGTTCTTCGCTTTATCTCCAGGCTGATTTCGTTTTTGGTACTAATGGCGGTGCCAAGGTAAACTAACTCCTTGACTACTTCAAAGTTATAGCTGCCGGATGAAACGTGGGAGTCTAAACGCCGAGCTCCCTTGTTTGTAGACAGCATATACTTTGTTTTGCCCTCATTTATCGTCAAGCCCACTTTGGCTGATTCCTTTTCGATAGCGGCGAAAGCAGCGGTAACATCTCTCTTGGTTCTGCCGACAATATCAATATCATCAGCGTACGCAAGGAGCTGGACGCCTTTGTAGAAAATGGTGCCATTACGATGCACACCGGCCTTTCGTATGATCCCCTCCATGATGATGTTAAAGAGATTGCAAGACCGCGGATCGCCTTGCCTGAAACCTCTTTCGGTATTGAAGGTTTCGGAGAGGTCATTTCCTACCTTGACGGAGCTGCGTGTGTTGCTCAACGTCATTCTGCAAAGTCTAATCAACTTTGCAGGTATACCGAACTCAGACATTGTTGCGTATAGGCAATCCCTTCTCGGGCTATCGAACGCAGCTTTAAAATCGACAAAGAGATGGTGTGTGTTAATTTGATTTTCGTGGATTTTCTCCAGGATTTGTCGTAGCGTGAAAATCTGGTCTATGGTGGACTTACCAGGTCGAAAGCCACACTGATAAGGTCCAATCAGTGTTTTTGTAATCGGCTTTAATCTTTCACACAGAACGCTTGAGAGAACCTTATATGCGATGGAAATAAGACTGATACTTCTATAACTTGCGCAGATTGTTGGGTCCCCTTTCTTAAGTATAGGGCACAGTACGCTGAGGTTCCAATCGTCGGGCATGCTTTCTTCTAGCCATATTTTGCTGATGATGCATGGTTGATAAATTTACTATTATTTAATTTGCAACGCCAGTTTTCGATTTGAAAGATGTATGTACATACACATGTACATATACATGTACATACACATGTACATATACGTGTACATATACATACATAATGATAAAGACCACATTAAGCAAGAACATTTTTTTTTTTTAAAATGTATACGTATATTATACCTTAAATAAATATATCGTTACTTTAATATAGAAAAACTTTATTATATCTCAATTTTTTTTTTACTTCATAGAAGAAAGAAAAACATGATAAAAAACAGTTTTATGTAGTTTCTGCAGTAAAAAAAAAATGTTACATCATTACATTACTTATAGTTTTTAATAACAAAAAAAAACGTTAACAAAAAATTCGAAACGACAGAACTTTATTTTTTGCAAGGGTTTTTCTTTTCTTATTGAGATAGGGCCTTTTATATTAAAGGTATGGATATACAGTGGCTCACAGCTTTTTTCATGCAGTGCTATTTTTTAACTTTGGAACACTATCTTAAAAACTAAAAAAGAAATCATCAAATTCTAGATAAGGGCTAAGAAAGGCATTCTTATTGATCATAATAAATAAAACGAAGTACAAAGCTTGGTCTTCATTTGGTGCTAGCGTGTCGCGCTGTGTAACGGGCTTTCGTTTTCTATGTTCTCTTTGAAGTACACCAATACCCCGGCTTGCGTCGCTTCGGCTTGCGTCGTTTCGAAGTTGCGTCTTTTTTAAATTTTTGTGATTTCGAAGTTGCGTCGTTTTTATTTCAGTTTGCGTCGCATGGCTTCGAAGTTGCGTCGTCACTGCTTCGATTTGCGTCGTTAATAGGAAAATGTTTGTACAAAGCTAAAACAGAAAAAGGGGATTTCCCGTTTAAGTCTAACCCTGGAGTTAATGTCGACGTCGTTGACGGCGTTTTAACGCCGAAAAAGTTGAAACAGATTGAAATTTTACGGCGTTGCAACGCGTTGAGATTAACTGCTTCTCTTTTTTGAAGCGAAGCTTTTTACTCCTCGTTCTGTGATTTGCTTGGAGTGAAATCTGAAAAATTTTCGACAGATTTTTTCGTGGAAATTTGATGGCTTTTTTGTTGTTAGTGCTTATTACAACAAGAAAATTTTATACTTTAATATTAAATACTAAAAATATTTCGTTGCCTGCCCCGTGGGGATCGAACCCACGTCCTCTTACACGAGAGTCCAACGCTCTATCCACTAGGACACATGGCCGTGTTAGAAACATTTGTTAATTCAATCCTAATTATAACAGAAGCTATGCTGCAGTATATCGTCACCATCTATCAATAGATAGAGGATTGTGTATTTGCTATGCTATCAAAAATTTGCTTTTATTTGCCACAAAGTGACTCCAGCATCGGTTTGTTTGTATTGTGAATGCGTTTGTGGTGCTGTTGGCATAGTGTAAATTATGATCTAGAGATGGCATCAATTTTGCTAAATCTCTGGCATGTGTTTACAGAGTTATTTCACATAAAAATATGCAGAAAAAAACTCTGTTAACCTATGTTAACACATGCCAGAGATTTAGCAGAGTTGATGCAATCTCTAGATAATAATTTATACTCTATGACAAGTGCGTTGACAAGTGCGTTTTTAAGTGTCAAAAAAATAGATGATATCAATAAATATGGAATTAACAACATAGAGTGTAGATTATTATCTAGAGATTGCATCAACTCTGCTAAATCTCTGGCATGTGCTAACAAAGTAATTTTACTTAAAAACGTGAAGGAAAAAAACTCTGTTACCCTATGTTAACAAATGCCAGAGATTTAGCAGAGTTGATGCAATCTCTAGATAATAATTTACACTCTATGTTAACAAACGCATGCATGAGTCAGTGCAGCCAAGTTCACAACCATGTGTGGAGAGTTAAAATAGAGAGTCGCTGGCATTATATGCCCGTATATGTAATTCGCGTGGAAATTTGACATTCAACAATAAAAATATAAGCAGTAAATATGTTTTCTGTATATATATAATTTATTTTATGTTTTTTTAAATTTTTTAATTTAAAAGTTAATTTATTTAAAAGAAAAAATGATTAAGCTATCAAATCTATGTAACTGCAAAAAATCTTCGCTTCTCTCGTGTGTCCAACGACGCACCTATGTTTTTTTGACATTTGACGCCGTCGACATTAACTCCAGGGTAATGCAAATATGTATGTGAAGGTTCTCTGCTGATTGAAAGTTGAAGGTCGTTAGTAAATTCAAATTGCATTTGCTGGAGTGAAGTTTAATCTAAATAATTTGCAACAATGAGTCAAAAAAGAAAGCAAATAAGCTTAGAAAAAAAACTGGACATTATGAAACGTTTTAAATCAGGGGAAAAGGCTGTTGATATTGGAAGAAACCTTGGACTTGCACCTTCTACAATAAAATCCATTTGTTCCAGAGATGCTGATAAAATTCAAAAATTTGCTGAAACCGCAACATCGTCACAACATAAACAGGTAACAAAAATGAGAAGTCCTTTAATGGAAAAAATGGAGTCACTTCTTAGCATTTGGATAGAAGATCAAAATCAGCGAAGAATGCCATTAAGTCAAATGGTAATTCAAAAGAAAGCTTTAACTTTATTTGAAAATCTGAAAGAAAATTATCCATTATCAAGTGCCGAAAGTGCGGAAGAATTTGAAGCAAGTAGAGGTTGGTTTGACCGTTTTAAAACCCGTGGAAATTTGCATAGCATTGCATTAAAAGGAGAATCGCTAGTGCAGATACTTCAGCTGTAGAAAAGTTCAAACTTGAATTAAAAGCAATCATTGAAGAAGGTGGGTATTCTGCACAACAAGTTTTAAACGCTGATGAAACCGGACTTTTTTGGAAGCGTTTGCCAGGAAGAACGTACATTTCTAAATCCGAAAAATCTGCGCCTGGTTATAAATCTAGTAAAGACAGACTTACACTTCTTTTAGGAGGAAATGCAGCGGGAGATTTTAAATTTAAGCCATTTTTAATTTACCACTCTGAAAACCCGAGAGCTTTTAAAAATGTTAAAAAGAGCGAGCTATCTGTTCATTGGCGTGTAAATAAAAAAGCATGGATGACTGCATCCTTATTTAGAGATTGGATAGAAAATTGTGCTGCTCCCGAACTAAAGGCTTATTGTTCTTCAAAAAATATTGAGTTTAAAGTGCTATTGTTACTTGACAATGCACCAGGTCATCCTGTTTTTTCAGACGATTATTCAGAACATATTAAAGTTATTTTTATGCCCCCAAATACCACATCTGTGATACAACCAATGGATCAAGGTGTAATATCCAACTTTAAGTCATACTATCTGCGACGAACTTTTAGTCAACTTCTAAAAGCAACTGATGGAGATAATTTGCCTTCCATAAAAGATTTTTGGAAGAATTACAATATCATGATGGCTATTGAAAACATAAACCTATCTTGGAAAGAAGTAAAAGAATCGTGCATGAACGGAACTTGACGCCAAATATGGCCTGAATGTATTCTAAAAGATATGGAAGATATTAATGATGCTCCACACGTATGTAAAGAACTTGCAGAATCAGCTAGAAATGCAAATTTTTATGGAATGGAAGAAGAAGATATTAATGCTCTCCTATTACACGACGAAGAGCTAAATAACGAAAGTTTGATTAGTTACAATCCAACAAACTTTAGATAATTTTATACAAAAATCAGCAAGATTGACAAATCCAACCGAAGAAAAGGTAATCGATTTAGATGACGCAAGCTCAGAATAAAAAAATGAACACATCGATATAGACTTTTGTTTTTATACTATGAATTTCTTATTTTTTATATTAATCATAATATTTTTGTTGTGTTGTTTTACGTTTTTCACATGAATTGTTATATTTTTATTTTAATTAAAACTGTTTTCCAAAACAAAATAAAAAAAAAATTTTATTTTTTATTTAAAAATCTATTTTTTCAGCTAAAATTACTAATCTCGGAATCAATTAAACGAAAATCAATACAAATGTATGGAAAATCGTGCTTCGGTTTGCGTCGTTTCGGTTTGCGACGCGTTTCTCCGGTCCTAATTAGCAACGCAAACCGGGGTATTGGTGTATTAGTAATCATCTGTAGTCAATTTTTAGTGTGATTTGTACATGTAACGATAAGCATATTTTGAAAAAATAGGTCATCGTATGAAAATTAAGCAGGAAGAATTGCTATTAAATCATTTTAAAAACCACCAATTCCAGCGGAAAATTGCTCAATTTGTTAAATTTGAGGCCCGCTACAGTGCAGAGGCATCATTGAACGCTTTGTTCATGAAAATCGACTTCAATTTAATAGCAGAAATATGCCAAACAAAATTTTCAACCAGGTCGATGAACGATTTATTGTACATAAAATCAAGGTGAACCAAAGTTAACGGCTCCAAACCTAGTCGTGGAGAAACACCAAGGACTAGGTAAGTCCTGCAGTGCGGAAACTATATGCCGCGAGCTCCGTGATCACTACTTTAATGGTCGAGTAGCCATAAAAAAAAAAGAAAAAGTAGCACACCAATAAACAAAAATTAACATATTTGGCTTTGATGGAATGTCATACCTATGGCTGAAGCCTAATACTGAGCACCAAAAAGAAAAGAAAAGTTAGAAAAGAACGCTACGGTATCGATATTTCCAACAAGGAAAAATTAAAAAAGCTATAGAAGAGTGGAATTACATCAGCAACTTCTCAAAAGCTTGTAGATTTGATCCCAAAAAGACATCTCGATATATCAATTGCAAAGGGATATTATATTAAGTATTGATTTTTATTTTATTTATATAGTTAATCGGCCTTAAAATATATAAATTAATTGGTTTTTTTGGGCTTTGGCCGTAAATAAAAGACTTGATTATCTTTTATTGTTTTTTATTTGTCGATATTTCGACTCTCGCTGAGAGTCATCATCAGGCTAGGGAAAATAACGTATTAATTTTAATTTACAAATTTAATAAACAAAAATTTTTACCAATTAATACAACAATTAAAACATGAAAACAAAAGCACCACACAGTTTTTAAATATTAAAATAATTTAAAAAGAATTTATTGTTTAAAACTAAACATAGCGATCGAGAGTTTTCGCGTCCGTCATCGGCGACTGTTTTTGTGTTTTATTAAATATTTGTAAATATGAGCACAATTGTCAGTGTCGGTTTTGTAGTTTAGGCGTATATCTGTGGGTGTGTTGATGATATGCAGCATCTCTATCGTGTACCTTCTGTTATAATTTTTCTCCTGTTGCAATATTTCGGTGTTTTCAAAGTCGGGAGAGTGACCTGAAAATCACATCATGAACAAAAAACAGCACTTGCAGCCCACTGTCTCCAGAGCGGTCACTCTCCCGACTTTGAAAACACCGAAATATTGCAACAGGAGAAAAATTATAACAGAAGGTACACGATAGAGATGCTGCATATCATCAACACACCCACAGATATACGCCTAAACTACAAAACCGACACTGACAATTGTGCTCATATTTACAAATATTTAATAAAACACAAAAACAGTCGCCGATGACGGACGCGAAAACTCTCGATCGCTATGTTTAGTTTTAAACAATAAATTCTTTTTAAATTATTTTAATATTTAAAAACTGTGTGGTGCTTTTGTTTTCATGTTTTAATTGTTGTATTAATTGGTAAAAATTTTTGTTTATTAAATTTGTAAATTAAAATTAATACGTTATTTTCCCTAGCCTGATGATGACTCTCAGCGAGAGTCGAAATATCGACAAATAAAAAACAATAAAAGATAATCAAGTCTTTTATTTACGGCCAAAGCCCAAAAAACCAATTAATTTATGTATTGATTTTTATGTAAAATTTTAAATATTTTTGTACATTAAGATCTAAGTTTAAGTGCATGAAATAAGCTATGACATGAAATTAAGCAGTATTTTCTAAATTTTTGTTTATTAGGTATCACAAACAACATTTTTTGCATTTTTTAAGTTTCTAAACTGAACAGTAACTATTTTTCTTAAATATGGTATTTAAATCTTTTTCAATATTTTACCTAGTTTTTTAATTATAGTGTAACAAATTTTTAAATTGAATCTGCATGAAATAAGCTGTGAGCCACTGTATATTATAATAATATATGTAATATAATATATTATATATAATGAGGGTATTCACAAGGTGTTCTAAAGTTGTATGTTGTAAGTGAAAGGTTTTTCTCATTTTCTCCTTTATTAGTAAAGCGATTTTTTTTTAATTTTGGTTGTATATTTTGCATGATGTGTATAAAATAAGTGTGATCCGACCGGAACTACTCCCACCTCCCATACAATTATATGGGAGCCATTTTATACACATCATACAAAAACTATTAACAAAGCATGCAAGAAAAATTTCAAAAAAATCGCTTTACTAATGAAGGAGAAAATGAGATAAACCTTTCACTTACAACATACAACTTTAAGACACTCTGTGAATACCCTCAATATATATATATTATATTATATTATATTATATTATATTATATTTAAATATATACAGTGAGTGTCACTTAAAATCGTACAGCAAGTTTAGGCTGATAATTTATTTAATTATTCCTAAACAAAAAATTGTTTCTATGCTAAATTGTATGGAGAATTATGTTATGCAATATGTTTTATTAATTGTTAAAAAAATTTACAAAAAGCTTTATGGGTTTTTTTAAAGAATAGTGGTGTCACTTAAAATCGTACAGCTAAGAAGTTTGTTTCAATTTCGGCGAAAAACTAGATTTTCGTCATAACGTGGGATAGATGCCGTTATGCAGATTATTTTCTAAGATTTCCAAAGACTTTTTCGAAATTTTCTTGCAACATCTTAGAACATTAAGCAAACACCTTTGAAGAACGTAAATTGGCGATCTGTCATCATAAAATAGGTAAAAGTTTCTCAGAAATTTAAAAAATTCTTAACATGAGTCGCAGCGCCATTCAGTATATTATAAAAAGTCATGAATCAATTAATCGCATTTCAAATAAAGTTATAACTCGGCCCAACAAGAAGCTAACTGCCGGTGACGAAATGTGAATAATACGGAAACTTAATGAAAGCCCTCAAATATCAGCATCAAAAATCAACAAATATCAAATACAAATCAAATATGCTTGCAGAAAAACGTTAGTTATTCAACGAACAGTTATTAATAATGTTTTTTCGGCAAGCAATCGTTTTCAATTGAAGTCAATAAAAACATTCACACAAAAGTGTTAAAAGGTAAAAAATGTTATTGCGATCTCACTGCGATATATATACTATATATTTATTCCTGTAAGGATCTCCTTATTTCAGCAAATCTACAAACGCTATAGCAACACTTGATATATCATTAAAAAGGTCTTGAGCTGTAGGTAAGCTATAGGTAAGCTATAGGTAAGCTGTAGGTAAATTTTTGATAAGAGCAAGCGTTGAGACGATATGAGCGATTGAAGTTGAAAAAAATGGCAAAAAGACTTAAGACACGAACTTCGCTCTAAAGTGAATAAGAAAGTGTGATTTCCAGAGCGAAATAGGGAAGTACACCCGATTTTCGGGGCGTTATCAGTAATATACCATATATATATTTGATTTGAGGATATACAAATAGCTCACAAAAGCGAGAAGTGAACAATTTTAAATGGTCAGAAACGTTGATTTTGTTTAAGACTTTCACTACATCTTGGTACAAAATAATAATTTTAAATTTGTACTGACCAGTATCCATTGATTATATATTTACACAAGGTAGATATTGTATTGATAATTTGCTGAAAACATTTGTGCGTTTAACCATCGAGATGAGAATGTAAACATAATTAAGAAATTGCATTGCACAACTTTTTTTAAATCATAAGTTAAAATTTGTAATTTTAATATTCTTTATAATAGGAAAGTTGGTGAAGACTGCATGATATGTCTTAGAAATATTACCGATGAAACCATACAGAAATTCAAATGTGGACATGCAGTGCACAAATCTTGCTATGTCAAACTTTTGAAAATAAATATGAAGAAGTGTCCAGTGTGTAATAAAGAAATGGAATGTGTGTGAGAAGATATCGAACCATGGATGCCTGATTTGTGGGAAATATCCTGTTCTAGAGGCTTTTTATTGTCGTGAAAACTCTTGGAATTCACGTGGAACTCTTTCAAAAAATCATTTATGTTTTTATTGTAGTTTTGATTATTTAATGTTTTTCTTCCAATATTTCATATAGATTTAAAAAATTTTTCCCTTTTGTATTAAAAAAATGCGAATTAATAAAGATTTGAGGATTGCGCTAACATATTTTGCACCATGGGTATGTTTACTGAAGCTTATACAAAAATTAATTTTTAATTTAAGGGGTTTCAATAATATTTTTGATATCAAGAGCTAAGGAAAAGTCAAAATATTTATATTTTAAGTACATTTTTTTTCTGTCTGCAGAGAGGTTGACGGCAGATCAGAAAAATTATTTCTATTCTATAAGGACTTTATAACTCTATTTTATAAGGACTGAAGCTTTAGTCCTAAAATTGGAAATTTTATAGCCAGAAATAATGAAAAAAAAATATGTGGTTTAGATTGGATCCATTGGCAGTTGTACATTGTGGGTAGTATTACTTCTCATACAGTATACACACCCTGAATACTACACCACCTCCAGGCGGCGTTGGGTATTTCAGCTAGTACAACATAAGTTTTAATTGGTCATAATAGTTATAATACATTTCACAATCAGCACATATTAGCAAAATGGAAAACATTGGTGTTGGGGCTCCCGTTGCTTTCCTTCAGTTAGTCACACACTACTTTTTTTTTCTACTTTTTTCTTTTTTGTACCATTTTGACAACCAATAATCGCGAACAGAACTGTCACTACCACCTTACTAGTTGCTTCATGGCAGCAATCTGAGCAGTGTTGCTGGGTGGCGAAATAAAATTTTTGCTGAGTTTAATAAGATCTTTGTGTAAAACGAACGACACGTCGATTTAACGAAGCCTTCGATGTAAAACCGAGAGTCAGCTGTTTTTGCTTGATGTAAAAATAATGCCGTGCATAAACGAGAACAGCTGTTCCAGTAAAGAACTATAACGTTACTTTAGTATGAAATTGGCTTTATGTAAGAAAAAAATTACGAACAAAATATCAAAATTTTACGATTAGCAAATTGTCATCGTGAACATTTTTAAAATGGAAGTTGCTATGAAGAAAAGGTAAATAGAATATAATTTCTTTTCGTCTAAGAATACACAAATACTATCTATATTTTTAGTACAAATATTTAATTTTCACAGTACATAAATCCTAAAACTGAATTTGCAGCAAAAGTAAAAAAAGTTAAATGTTGCCACCTATTAAAAATTGCTTGTAATAAGTATGAAATGTTTAAGGTTTTTGTCAGTTTTACGCAATATGCTGGACTTTTAAAATCCGGTAATAATGTTTTTGACAAGTACTCACGTTAAGAGTATTTGAGCAACGTAGACGACGACGCAAGGAAAAAATACATCAATTTTGTCCGATATCGTGCGAAAACGAACGAGGCTTAAGACGAATGCTTCGTTTTACACAAAGATGCTATAATGCCCTTTAGGTAAAACAAACGATGCGTGTATTCGCGAACGTTTCATCAAACAGGCGAAAATCAGCTGTTTCGAATCCATGTATGAAAAATGTCAGACACAAATGAACACAGCTGACTCAGTAACGAACGAAGACGTAACCTCAGTGTGAAGTTGGGTCTTTGTAATGCCCTGTTTAAGTAAAACGAAGACTTCGTGACAAGATTCGTTCGTTTTCCGACATGATCGTCCAAAATTGGGTCTTTGTATTTTTTTCTTGCGTCATCGTCCAACATTACGTTGCTTACGTTTTTCAAATACTCAACGTGAATTTTTGTCAAAAACCTTATTACCAGATTGTAAAAGTTGAGCATTTAGCGTAAAACTGACAAAAATCTTGAAAATTGTACGCTTTTTACTGGCATTCCTTAATAGGTGGCAATAGTTTTTGCATCAGCTGTTTTGGTTGGTGACTTTTGGAGGAAAGTAAACTGTTTCTTTACGGACCGGTTACACAGGCCAGTGACAGTGAAAGTGCGAAAGAATACGTGTGCTGTTCGAATGATTCGAAGAATTTCGAACTTTCATGCTTTCATGCAAGAGGGGCTACACATGATAGTGAAAGTTCATTAAAAAAATTCATCGTATGCGAAGGTTCTCGCTGCTATTGAATCAATTTAATTTAATGTTTTGTTTTTGAGCTAATTTTCTTTCCATTATATATTTTTTGGTATATTTATTGTATATAAAATTGTATATTATTCACTTTTACTTACAACTTTTCAAATTTGTTTCATTTGCTTTGTAAATGTAAATGTAAACAAGTTATCAAGTCAATGAAGTTATCAAATAACTTGTAAATGTAAACAAGTAGTGTTGATTCCTGTATGGAATCGAGGAAAACCCGAAATAAAGTACGAAATCGAAGAAAAACCCGAAATGAATCCACCAAAAGTAATTAAAAACAACACTACTATCCCAAATTTTAACATACACTAGCCGCTGCTGTCAAAATCCACTGGCTCTGAAATTTCGTTGCTAGTAGCGATGAAAGTGCCGTGAAAGTGAATCCAGTGTGAGTGTATTTGTAAAAAAGTGTGAATGTATTGAGTTTTTCGAACTACAGGGCCAGTATACTGGACTCTGTAGCAGGGATGATATTTGGGGGCTTTTTTGAGCCCTTTTTGATTTCGTAAGCCCCGAAGCCCTTTCAATTCATTGTAGACCCTTTTGAAAAATTCTACTGAAAAAATATCATCTAAGTTGTATGGCACCGATGCACAAATTTTAAATTTTTGATAAAATGATTTTATATCGATCTCAGTTAAATAAGTTCTGTTGAATTTTTAAAATTATATCTTTAGAAAAACAAAAAACTCAAACAATTCTCCAAAATCTGATAAAACTGAAGACAATTTTTAAAAAACTGACGTTTTTATATTTTGTATAAAGCCACCATGTTAGTATTATCCACTATTTTGTATTATTGATTCTACACTACAAGGAAACTTCTTACAAACATTTGGTATCTACTATACCATAATGGAGGAAGTAGTATAAAAATTCCTGCACACCCTTCAAAAGAATGTCTAAATTTTTGAACCGATTTTACTTTTTATAGAATTCCAATGTAATCTATAGGTTTAAGAATGAAATTTTGAGGTGAGAGCTTAATGCACGAATAAAAAATTTTAAAGCTAAAAAATGAAATCGGTATTATACCCACTCTTTTTCGAATAGCAAAATGTTTTAAGCATTTTCAAAAAAATTAAGACTGCGGAAACTGCGAAGGAACATTTTTTTATCGCCTTATTCGATGTGATTTCACTAATTTTATGCCAAAATTGTATAACATTTATGAAAGTATTCTTTATTATATTTAACCATTCCTGAATGTATATTTTTTCGTAGAACTGATTTTATTTTGGTATCACGCCCATTTCATCCCGTATCATTGATTCGTCTTCTTACAAGTCTTAACGCATATCTTTTCTCATATCTTTTTGGCATTCTTGTGTATATAGCCAAGGACTTGAAATAGTACTCCTAAGACTCTTCAAAGATGAATATATCGATCCGATTTGCGTTTTTCTGTGGAAATACGTTGCTATTTTTATTTGTTTTATTAACTTATTAATAAATGGCTTTGTGTAAAATTTTTTGAAGAAATTAACTATCTGTATTATTTTTTGGCATATTCACATCAATGCACAAGCTTTTTTTCTAACGTGCAATGAGATCTCTACATACGAAATGAAATCTATGTAAAGGAAATGAAAAAATTAACTAAATCACTTTGACCCACAATTTTTGATTCTGAGAGCTGATCGTTTAAACTAAAGTGTGCTATTTTTGTGACAAATAAAACTTCCTTGCTTAGGGTACAGAGAAAAAAAAAACGATTAAAGGCCCCATTCTTGTCAAAAATGCCATATTTTTGTATAAATTTTGGCCCTTTTACAACTAAGCCCATATCATCCCTGCTGTGTAGCATGTCTGTTAGTAAAGTGTTTAGAAGGCAATTGCTTTCTACAATTTTAATGAGGACACAAGTGGTAGTGATAGTTGTTGTTTTCTTTGTACTGAGAAAATTTGAATTGATAATTTTTCTTAAATATACTTAGGCTGTGTGCTATTCGGAAAATTTTCACTCGTGGTAGGAAAGAAGTTACTGAGTTGAGTACAATTTCTGTCTGTTGAAATAAAATTGTCATTTTTGCTGTGCCAAAAGAACAATGAAATTTTGACAACAATTTAATTTATTTTGTAAAATTGTTGATATAACTGAAAATGAACAGAATTTTGGCAAATATTTTCCACTTTTATTTATTAGTGGCCGATATTACCTATATTCGGCCAAGAGGTTATTCCGAATCATTAAATGCCATTTTGAATGGAGACAATGCACAAACTTAAATGCATTTGAGAGAGTCTGCTAGCTCTTTTCGCAAAATTATAGAGTTTATTCCAGCGAAGCATCATGGATAGAGTATGAAGTGATTTGCTATCGAGTAGCAAGTGGCTTTATGGAATTGCGGACAGTATGCAATATAGTTCTACATATAACGTAGAACTTCCTTTGCTGTTTGGTTGGGATTTTCATTATTTTTTAATTCTTTGTGCTTTTTTAAATTTATAATTAACTAAAAAGTTTAGCTTTCATTAACTTCACTTAGTTATTTTAAGCGCGAACATACAAGTGTTTTTTTTTCTAATTATGCTTGTGTCAAAAATTCTCTTGCCGATTGTCAAAATTTATACTAGCCCCTGAGGCTACATGAATTTTTGACACTAATTTTCACCTCGCAAGTGCCAAATATTCTCATTCAGACTGTCAAAATTTCATTATCCGAGTGAAAAGTTACCGAATAGCACACAGCATTATAAAACAAAATTTACGTTGTTTTAGCATCCATTTCCAGAACGATCATAATTTTGCTCTCGTCAAATTTTGACGTTTCGTTCGGATTTTTTTCCTTACAAGGACCCAACTTGACACTGAGGTTCGTTTGTGACTGACATTCTTCACACATGGATTCAAAACAGCTGATTTTCTCATGTTTGACGATGCGTTCGTGAAATACACGCATCGTTTGTTTTACCCATGATACAAGAATTCAGGTAGAAGTGACAGTTCCTTGGCATACCATAAGTTGTGAAAAAAATGCCAAGAGAGTGTTCATTATAAGCTGTGTCTAATTCACATTGGCTGCAATCAGCGGAAAATTTTCTAACCTCCTAGCCACACGTGGCAGTTCGAAGACAGTAACAGCTCGCAAAACTCAATACACTTACTTTTCACTAATACATTCACACCTTGACATCACTGGCAGTCCACTGGCAACAACTTTTACTGAGACAGTGAATTTTGACAACCACAGCCAGTGCGAAATCGAAGTAAGGAAACAGTGTTGTATTTTTTCCCTAAAATATTCGAACTTTAAATATGCACTTTTCTTTCATGTCTAGTAAAGAAATATATGCAATTATTTTAATTGTCCTTATTTGACACATAAAATATCATATGAATAAGATGCATTTCATTTTCAATAATATTGATAAACACATTGTACAATATAATAAGCTCCCCATTTGTATCTTATTTAAGTTTTGTGATGTGTTGGTATATAAAGCATCACTGAATAATAGTAACCGCAATAATAAAGTGGTCGAACCTTTGCCTTTGACGACATTTTGCAAATCAGCATTTACTATCACGTGTGGACGCAGCGTAGATTTGTAGATTATTTCGAAACATTTTCGTAGTAAATACATATTCTTTGCTTGCCTGCCAGTACAATCACGTGTGGCTGCAGTGTAAGTAGCTGTTGCGTGACTTTTGGGCAGGGTTGTAATTATTGACGATTTATCGTCATTTCGACTTCTTTTGGCTGCAATGATGACCTGACGTTTGTCTTTCAATTTTTTGTCAAAAATTACGTTTTTTGGTTAAATCGCTTTTCCTTTCTTATTTAAAATTTGAGATTTAAGTTCAGATTCAAATTTTATTTGTGTGCTTGGAGCAGCTATATTTTGCTGTTGAGGTAAAATTTAAGTTAGAGCAATTATCAAATGCGATAAGTCCAATAAAGAAACTGACATTTAAAAATACTTTCCGATTTGCTCAAACTATTTCCTAATCTGGTTTTAGAAAACGAAGCAACGCCATACTTTCTTTTTTTAAATTTGTATTAGTTTCAGCTGTTTCAACTTTATTCAACTTTACAAATTAACTTTCGCGCTTATAGTACATGGAAACTTATTTATTATTGTTTTGATAGAGATGCTAAAACTATATCGATTTCTTTAGAGAAGTACAATACACCGCAAAGGCAGACTTTACACTATACTACGATTTGAAGTTGTCAAAAACACATTGAAAAAGAGAAAACGAAAAAGCAGCAAAACAGATGACGAGTTAAACTTTGTATTGATTTGACAACTCCCGATCGCCGCTCATGAGAAAAAAGGTAGTTGTCAAGGCTACCTTGTAAATTTTTGTATCATGGCTGCCAAGTACAGTAATCTTAAAATTAACAAATTTGATTGCTGCAATCTGTGTTCATCCGCTCTCAGTGCTATTGACAGATTCTCATTGAAAGCAACAACAAAACGAGTAGATTGTTTGATTGGTAATCACTGTGTGAGTTGGGGATTAGTTTTTCTCATGAGCTGACGCTTAATTTTGTGTGTCTGTGTTGCATTCATGTAAGTTTAAAACAAAATATGATATAATATATGCGAGTGTACTCGGTGTTTACTAGGGGTTAACTCGTTATGGAAACGCGAGTTGCGTTGAGTTTTGTTAGATCCACATAAACTCCACAAAACTTGTGAGATTTAACTGGGTTCTATCTATCAAAGTGAATTGCATTCATTTATATAAAGAAAATGTGGCAAGTGGAAAACACAAATGTCAAAAAGAAATTGGCCGCATTCAGCGGAGTCAGCAGTTGGAAACAGTTGTGTAAAAATTCGCTAAATGGTACAATTATGCAAGCGCTCACTTAACTGACCAGTTGCGGGATTTCCAAACGCCTTAACGACGATTGTCGCCATAGTTAACTAGCGAAAACTGTCATTTACTATGAAACTATGTATGCTCAATGACCGAGAACGACAACTATTATTATCGTTAACTTTTTGGGAATGCTGCTACAGGTAGTCCGCCGGTGGATGGACCAGGCTGAGGAAGTCCTAACCGCACTTGGTGTATCCAATTGGAGAAGGCGCGCGCAAAGCAGAGGTGCCTGGCGAGAGCTGATGAGGTTGGCCGAAACCCGGACACGGGTTGTTACGACCACCTAAGTAAGTAAGTACTTAAGCTAAAGGTAGAAGACGCCATTCAATCGAGCGATAAAATTCTATGCTACTTGAACACAACTGTTGAGTGCTTAAACCCTTAACTGATACTCCTCAAAAAATGTAGTTACAAGCTTATGTTTTTTTTTAAAGAATGCCTTATATACCAACAAGACTGATAATGCGAAAGCATGCACACACCTAAAGGCTTGAAATGTACTGAGCGTTAATGAATAAATGATGACATATTGAGAAAAATATATTCTTTTCTTTTTTAGCATGGTCTCACAGCCCAAGTGTACCAGTTAAGGGTTAAAATTTGACTCTAAAAACTCTAAACTTTTACAACTTTTCTGACGAATAGAGTAACAACACATTCAGACAAAAACATCGCTCATTACAGTATCACTATCATAATAGTTCACAACAGTTGACTCCGCTGAATGCGGCCACTGATGAGTTCAACTCAACTCGATGTTGTGCATGGAAACGCTATCGAGTTGAAACGTCATTTTGTCAACTCAACGAAAACTCTATTGTTGATATGGTTTTGAAGAAGCTTATTGCTGCTTTGGGTTTCTCTCAAATTTATCTTGGCATCGATTAAGTGGTACCTATTTTAACCCTTTCACCCCAGAGCTCTATTTTAAAAACTGGGCAAAGATTGTGCTGGCCGTGGCGCAGGGGATAGAGTGCGTGGCCCATAGGTCAGAGAACCCTGGTTCAATTCCCACCCTATAGAGAAAGTTTATTGAATTGAACTAATTTTTCTATTCGGCCGTCAACTCTCTGCAGACAATGGCAAGCCTCAGAGAGTAAAAACTGCTGTGAAAGTTTCTTGAGAACATAAGCCGTTCGGAGTCGGCATAAAACTTGAAGGTCCAGTTCTCAATCATTTGTGTTCAAACATTTCATAACACACACACAACACAATTGATCATAAGAAGCTCGATCAAAGTCCTTTCAAGGGCTGAAATGGCCATTTCATTTTTTTCGGATGAGCTGACAGCTGATTTTTTTCTCACAAATGTTGATCATTGCTTGTCATTTGCCTGTAATTTTCACTTTTTTCGATCTCTAATTTATACTATTTTTGACAAGCTATAGTCGCGAAATTAATTGTAGGAGCTAATTTCTTCTTGTATCATGATTAGGAATGTTATATATTTTATAAAAAAAAACGATTTGGGCATTTCAATACTTGAGAGGACTTTTACCGAGCTTCTAATTCTAAACTTACATAATAAAGTACAATTTACTACTTTTATTCTCATTGTCTCTCAAATGAGTTTTTAACTTCAAAAAAGTTTACACAATTAACACATTTTATTCAATGAGATTTTTTCTGTGAATATTTGGTTTTTGTTGTTATGATATACCCGGTGTAATTTCAGATTATATTTTTTATAACTTTGTTGTTAGTCAAATAATAAATTATTGTGTGCAAGCAGACAAATAATATTTTTCTATAATGATGTTTATTTATATATACGATCGAATTATTTTTTCAAAAATTCTAATTTGTTCATCACTATTTTGAAATTGAGTGGCACAAATTTTTATTCAGCAATTTTGTTTTTTATTCAGCATGTCAGTTTTCATTTCAGTTTACAGAATCACTTGAATTTAAATACTGTACACTTGGAGTGTATATGAAATTTTTAATTTTGTGTTCAGAAATTTTGTACACAGCTACGGAATAGAGACCCTGTACATAAAAAATAACGTATGAAAAAATACCAAATAAATGCCGGTGCAACCGTGACTGCACTAAATATTAAAAAGAAACTTTCACTGTGGCAACTTCGATTCTGACTAAAATATTTAAGAAGTTTTCATCCGTCTCGAGGAAAATTTTAGTGTATTTGATATATGTAAATAATATCCAGTGAATCTTCTAATCATATAGACAAATTTAACTTCTCTAATATCGAGGTAATATTGAAAGAACTAATATTTGCCGAGTTAAAATAATATCAAATACATCTAAAATATTGGCCTTCTATTGCTGCACTAAACTAATAATCGATTTCTTTTGCGTTCATGACTTCACAATAAATGGCTATTGAAGATTTTTTAAGTTTGTTAAATCGCTACAATGGAACATTCGGCACGTTCTGAGAGAAGTATTCACGAAATGCTTAAGGATACACCGTCCATGAATGATAGCGATAGTGCTGTCCACACCGGAACGGAAGGTAGACCATTTAAGCCGCCAAACAGTCTACCATTACGAAACTATTCGGGTACGACACCTAACTAACACTTGCTTACTTAGCTAAATACCAATTTCAAAGGTTATCCATGTTTCAATTATTATTTAGCACCTGTGACGCCAATGACACCTACCAGTCCACAAAATGGTATCGATGTCGGCCTTATACGAACTGGGGCATCTAAGATTGATAACATAAAAAATTGGAGCATATCAACGTATAAGTGCACCCGTCAAATAATGCTTGAAAAGCTTGGTAAATCGCAACGTACTGTGGACTCTGAATTGGAGGCACACATCGAACAATTGCGCGAAACTCAACGGAAATACTTGTCGATATTACGTTTGACACGTGCATTCAGTTCCCATTTTCATCATGTTGTGGTCACACAGCATGCGTTGGCCGAGGCATTTTCCGATTTGGCACAGAAGAGTCCCGAACTGCAGGAGGAGTTTACATGTAATTCTGAAACACAGAGGAATCTAACAAAAAATGGTGAACTCTTATTGAACGCTCTAAATTTTTTCATTTCTTCGGTTAACACACTGTGTAATAAAACGATTGACGACACTTTGCTCACCGTACGACAATATGAAACTGCAAGGTAAGAGAGCCATTAACTACTTTTAGATTTTTTGTTTAAAACCTATTTTTTAATGCAGAGTGGAGTTCGATGCTTACCGAATGGATTTGGAGAATTCAAAGCCTGAAATACCGCAAAGTCCTGTTTCTGAGGAGGTCCAAAAAAATTATGCACGCCATAAAGAGCTCTATGAAAAACTTCGTACAGATGTGTCGATAAAAATGCAATTCTTAGATGAGAATAGGGTAAACTAAAATGCTACATAAAAATAAGAGTAGTGATATTAAATTTGTTTTTGCTTCTACTTATAGATCAAGGTCATGCATAAGCAATTGGTTTTACTGCATAATGCGATTGCTGCTTACTTTTCTGGAAATGCAGCTGCGCTCGAAAGCACATTAAAACAATTTAATATTAAGGTAAAGAGACATTTAGCAACCTAAACTTTCATCTTATAAGATATATTAGAAGTTGTTCGACTTGTATTTCTATGCGTTGAAAACTAAATTAACTCGTCTTTAGTTTATTCAAATATTCACCCTTATACGGTTGGCGTCGTCGACGTCGTTGTCAATTCTTTCTCAATGTCGACATTGACATCACTTCAATGCTAAATCGGTATTTACTAAGAAATTTGTGTCGAAAGTTGTGATTATCGTTGACAAGATATCGATAATTTTAAAAAAGTAAATATCAACTGAATTATTTACGTCAATTATATAATTTTATTTTCAATTTGTGCCGAGAAATGTTTTTTGTTTCCGATACAAGTGAAAGTTCAAGTGATGAAGAATGAAAACAAAATCTGCGGCTTCAAAGGAAATTAATAAATTTTTAAAATGAAATTGCTTAAATGCTCCACCGCTTGTTGCACGACACTCAGCCTTATTGTGGGTAATTTTTTTTTTTGTCGACTGAACTGTGTCGACTGAAATCTCGTCGTTTGTACTCAACATCAACGTCAATATCATTTAGCCGATACCAAACATATGTCAATAGTTGTCAATTGTTATCGATGCCAATTGCGCGCAGTCAATATTATTCGTGTCGGCGACGCCAACCGTAATAAGGGTGATTAAATGGAAGCGATAAAATGGGTAGGTGATATGAAGAGCTATCTCGAAAGAGTTCAGCCTTATGTTCCTTATGTCTTACGCCTTGTGGTCGCGAATTTCCGTAGAACGAAAGAGTTATCTAATGTAAAGGGTGATTTTTTAAGAGCTTGATAACTTTTTTTTTAAAAAAAACGCATAAAATTTGCAAAATCTCATCGGTTCTTTATTTGAAACGTTAGATTGGTCCATGACATTTACTTTTTGAAGATAATTTCATTTAAATGTTGACCGCGGCTGCGTCTTAGGTGGTCCATTCGGAAAGTCCAATTTTGGGCAACTTTTTCGAGCATTTCGGCCGGAATAGCCCGAATTTCTTCGGAAATGTTGTCTTCCAAAGCTGGAATAGTTGCTGGCTTATTTCTGTAGACTTTAGACTTGACGTAGCCCCACAAAAAATAGTCTAAAGGCGTCAAATCGCATGATCTTGGTGGCCAACTTACCGGTCCATTTCTTGAGATTAATTGTTCTCCGAAGTTTTCCCTCAAAATGGCCATAGAATCGCGAGCTGTGTGGCATGTAGCGCCATCTTGTTGAAACCACATGTCAACCAAGTTCAGTTCTTCCATTTTTGGCAACAAAAAGTTTGTTAGCATCGAACGATAGCGATCGCCATTCACCGTAACGTTGCGTCCAACAGCATCTTTGAAAAAATACGGTCCAATGATTCCACCAGCGTACAAACCACACCAAACAGTGCATTTTTCGGGATGCATTGCCAGTTCTTGAACGGCTTCTGGTTGCTCTTCACTCCAAATGTGGCAATTTTGCTTATTTACGTAGCCATTCAACCAGAAATGAGCCTCATTGCTGAACAAAATTTGTCGATAAAAAAGCGGATTTTCTGCCAACTTTTCTAGGGCCCATTCACTGAAAATTCGACGTTGTGGCAGATCGTTCGGCTTCAGTTCTTGCACGAGCTGTATTTTATACGGTTTTACACCAAGATCTTTGCGTAAAACCTTCCATGTGGTCGAATAACACAAACCCAATTGCTGCGAACGGCGACGAATCGACATTTCACGGTCTTCAGCAACACTCTCAGAAACAGACGCAATATTCTCTTCTGTACGCACTGTACGCATTCGTGTGGTTGGTTTAATGTCCAATAAAGTAAACTGAGTGCGAAACTTGGTCACAATCGCATTAATTGTTTGCTCACTTGGTCGATTATGTAGACCATAAATCGGACGTAAAGCGCGAAACACATTTCGAACCGAACACTGATTTTGGTAATAAAATTCAATGATTTGCAAGCGTTGCTCGTTAGTAAGTCTATTCATGATGAAATGTCAAAGCATACTGAGCATCTTTCTCTTTGACACCATGTCTGAAATCCCACGTGATCTGTCAAATACTAATGCATGAAAATCATAACCTCAAAAAAATCACCCTTTATATGTGTACTATATTTTATATTTTCTATATAAAGTTATATGTTATAAGTTAAATAAATTGTTTATTAGATTTGTTTTTAAAAAAGCATCAGAGCGAACTCTGATGGCTTTCTTTATTTATTGAATTCTTCACTTAGACTAAATTACAGAATATTCTTAAGTTAACTTATTACCTAAAGCTTCGCTGCTATTCCGCTGCTACTGCTGCTGTTGTTGTTGTAACTATTGGTTGCTTTCTTATGAGTTCTCCTGCGTCAGCATAAATATTTTCCAACGCAACATGATTGCGAATTTAAGTGGAGCGGTCGATAACTTTGAATTGCGAAAGCGCAGTATGATTGAAATGGATTATGAAATATATGTAATTAAGCTTAATTTAATGAGGGCGGTTATTGACCGGCAGTTTGCGTCGTTAACTACATTGGGTATGTTTGTCGTTAACTCTTCCCCTCTTAAGAATGTTTGTCCCCAAACATTAATAGTAAGGGAGATCACTTAATCTTGGTATAACAATATTAGTGAAAATTGGTTCAGTATTAGGGCTATTATCGATTTTACTCTCTTGTGTTGTGTTGTAAACTATAACTTTATCTTTAGTTCTAAAAATAAATTTAAAGGTAGATATAAATAAGATAAAGATAATAATCAGGATGATGGTTGAAAATTTATTAACAGTTGCCACGGTCTCTAGGTATTCTATTTTATTTGTATTATTAAGATGCAATTGACTTAACATTTCCAATGAAAGCAGCTTAATATATTGCTTTTCTAGAGGAGTTTGCTGAACGATTTGAGCTGAGGCTACCATATCGGGAGCTTCAAAATTTCGATAAAGTTTATTATCAATTTTAATTGATTCGTTACGAAATATGACTAAGTATGTTCCTTTAATTGATTGATTATTTAGTAGCCCGTTAAAGTCGTTTAATAAGATTATACCTGATTCCAATTGTTGTATTGATGGTATATGAAAAGCATCAGAAATATTACATGATGGGTGGGATCCATCCAAAAGTGGTGAAATACAGGTAGAGTTAACAATGTTGCTCAAGTCGCTTCTTTTACAAAGAGTAATATTGTTAATTAGAGTACAATTTTTCTTAATAGCTAATATTTCTTCTTTATTTTTTATAATATCCTTAAATTCTAGATTGACAATTTTATTATCTTTCTTTATAGGTTTAATTAGTATTCGGTTATAACTTTCTTCCGAAGTGAGGGGAATGTAAATTATATAAAGCAAAGTTGAGTTTTTATATAATACTTTTACATTAGCGAATTCTAACGCTTCCTCGATTGACATAAATGGAAATTTTTCTTCTTGCAATGTTTGGATAACTAGATTTATTTCTTTTTTGTTCAAAATGACTGAATTTATTACATTATTTTTTGCCCATTGCATGGCATATTTTATGTTCTGTAATTCTTCTTTAGCTAATCTTAACCTAGTTTGAAGACTTATTATAGCGGCATTGCCGATAGAATCATGGCTTTTAATAGCTCTGTTTATTTCGTTAGTGGCTTTGGTTAAATCATTAATTCTTTTAGTAAAACCTTCGTTAATAATTACTTGCTTGTTATTGTTAGCATTTAGTTGATTAAGATCGTTTTTCAAGAGTTCAAAATCGTCATGATCTGGCGATCCAGCGACGTATTTCCACGCGGTGCCTAACACATTGATTGCTCTTTTCTTTCTGGTTTCGTTTGGTATATGTAGTGACTCTAGCATCTCTGCGGCTTGAATCATTTCATGTTTTAGTGATGGTATAAACATGTTTTCAGAATGGATACTCTTGTTGAGAAATGTCTGTGTTTCTGTAAGGAAGTTGTGGTATTCGTTAAGCTTTATTATGTGCACGATTTTTAATGTGCCGTCCTGTATTTTGGCTATTCCATTAGACAATGTTACCAGATGGGAAAGAGTATAGTTAAGGATTTGAATTTCGGCGTGGGAGAAGGATTGATGGAAGAGGAGGGATCTGGAAAGATAATTAGGTTTTGTTTTTATAGTACCATTACTTATTAGTATTTTGCCTGTAAATATATTTTTTGTATACATAGATTTATTTTTTGTTCCTCTCTATTGTTTTTGGTTTTCTATTTAGTTAATTTCTTATATGGCTCTTATGGACTAATCTTCCTGTTTCTGTGAGAACTGTTGTCGAATTATTTTGTTTAACTATTTCTTTTTTAAATCTAGCACTTGTTTTAGTTCCGAGTCTTTGGTTAATTTTTACGAAAATGGTATCACCTTGCTTGTACTCTTTTAACGGCTGTCTTGTTTTATTATGGAACTGCAGATCTTTTATTTGTTTTTCTTTAATTTTTGTAATATTTTCTAATCTGGCTTGTTCAACTTGTTCTGGGCTGGTGCTTACTGTTCTACCAAAAAATACTTCAATCGGTTTTTTCATTGTTGTCGAATGGATAGAATAGTTGTATTCATAAACGGAAGTGTCTAATATTTCTTCGAAAGTTCTATGAGGGTGTTCTTGCTTCATACATCTCATTATTTCTGTTAACGTGGAATGAAAGCGTTCCACTTGTCCGTTGATTGAGCTTTTATATGGAGGAGTTTGGTAAATTTCTATGTTTAGTTGGTCTTTTAGCATTGAAGTTATTGTGGCTGAATTAAAAGTTTTCTCATTGTCTATTACAAGAATTTTAGGAACACCGAATGAGAAAAGAAGTTCTCTTAAAGGTTCCTTGACGTCTACTACTGCTTTGCTTTTAATGCTTTTAACGCATGCGTACTTAGAAAATTTATCTAAGGCTGTTAGAATGTTCTTATTTTCTGTTTGGTAGATATCGACGTGAAGTATATGACCGGGATATTGAGGGATCGGAGTTGGTAGCAATTTAGGATTGTTCGGATGACGCTCGTACTTACTTTCTTTGCAGATTACGCATTCTTTTATAAGTTTTTTAATTTTGCTAGCCATTGCGGGAAAATAAAAAGTTTCAAGTATTTGTAATTTGTTTTCTCTTGCGTTTCTATGAGCGCGCTTATGGACTTTCAACATTATTTCAGTTTGTTCTTGTTCACTTTTAATGTCTTCGACCTGTTTATTTGTAAATCTAACCTTGTAATTTCGAAAGTGTTCTGGAAATATTTCCTGTATTATGCCCATAACTTGTTCAGAAGTTTTAATGCAGTTTATTATTGATGGATATAGGTGTTTTTTTAAAATAGCTACTAAGGTGTGTCTATCGTAATGTGGTTGATATATTGTATGCCTATGATAGGTAGGAAAAACAATTTCGAATTTGTAGTCTGGTGTTGAGTTTATCTCGAGAAAAATTTGGTTCTTAAATGCATTTATTGGGACATCTACGTGCGGTATTAGATTGTGCGAAGAGCTGTCGTCGCTATGTGTAGCGATAGACAATGTATGAACTTCAT
This sequence comes from Coremacera marginata, assembly GCA_914767935.1. Taxonomy (NCBI): domain Eukaryota; kingdom Metazoa; phylum Arthropoda; class Insecta; order Diptera; family Sciomyzidae; genus Coremacera; species Coremacera marginata. The sequence continues at coordinate 45,278,997 of OU612043.1, forward strand.
TTTCTCGAGGTATTCTTGAGAGTGCGTCAGCTACTAAGTTTGCTTTGCCTGGCTTATAAAGAAGCTCATAATCATATTCTTCAAGGATTGCCTTCCAGCGCTTCATTTTGCTGTTGTTGTTTTTATTGCTTAAAGCATAAATGAGAGGCTGGTGGTCGGTATAGATTTTTACTTTCACTGAGCCATACAGGTAATTCCGGAATGAGTTTAGTGCCCAAATAATCGCGAGAAGTTCTTTCTCATTGGCAGCGTAATGTTCTTCTGCCTTATTAAGCGTTCTTGAAATGAATGCAATAGGTTTGTCATTTTGTGACAGAACTGCACCTAATGCGAATTTAGAGGCGTCGGTTGTTAGTTCTAAATCTTTTGTAAAATCAGGGTATGCCAATATTATATCTTCCGACACTAATGAGTTTTTTATTTTATTAAATGCTTCTACAGCTTCAGTATTAAAGGTAATTGTAACAGAGGAAGATTTCTTTTTTGAAATGCGTCCATCTTCCCCTCTTAAGATTGTTGTCAAGGGTTTAGCTAGTTTAGCATAATCCCTAACAAATCTTCGGTAGTAGCCTGACAAACCTAAGAATGATCGTAGTTCTTTAAGAGTATTAGGCTGTGGAAAATCAGCTATTGCCTTGACTTTGGCAGGATTTGTTCTGATTCCGTTAGCTGAAACAATGTACCCTAAGAATTCGACTTGTCTCTGGAGAAATTTACACTTGTCTAATTGCACTTTTAAGTTCGCATCTTCCAATGTTTTAAAAATTTTTTGAATATTGTCTAAATGCTCATGCTCCGTTTTGCTAAAGATGATGATATCATCTATATAAACGTAACAAATCTTGCTGATATGCTCATGCAATATATCGTCGAGGGCCCGCTGAAATATTGATGGCGCATTTTTAAGGCCGAAGGGCAGACGTGTAAATTGTTTTCTCAAAATCTTTTGGTTTTAATGGGATTTGGTGAAAGGCTGTTTTTAAATCTAATACTGAGAAATAAGAGTTTTCGCCTAATTGAGACGTAACGCTATTAATTTCTGGTATAGGGTACCGATCTGAAATAGTTACAGAATTTAGTTTCCTATAATCTATAACCATCCTATATTGCTTATTACCTTCTGAGTCTGGTTTTTTGCTAACAACCCAAACTGGTGAATTATAAGGGGAACGTGAAGGTTTGATGATGCCATCCTGTAATAGTTTAGCAATTTGCTTTTCAATTTCAGATTTTAATGATACTGGATATGGGTAGAATTTAGTGTATACTGGAGAATCAGATGTCGTACGTATTTCGCCTACAACTTTTGTTGTACAGGTAAGGCTTTCGTCGGGTTCTACAAAGAGATTTGGATATTTTCTAACTATGTTGTGTAGTTTTTCTTTTTGTGGCAGAGTCAAGTGGTTGTCATGTATTTCCATTAAGTTGACTGGAGAACGGGATGTAAGCTGCTTAATTTTTATTTTCAGGCCATTCTTTATTTGTAAAATATTTTGGTTAATATCAATGACGGCTTCGAGTTCCTTTAGTGTGTCATTGCCGAGAATGCCATTGAAAGATTTTAATGTTGGCATTAAATAAAATTTTATTCTTTCTTTAGAATTGAATAAGCTAATAAAGGCGTGTTCTTTGATTTCCACATTACCTGCTACCGATTTTGCGTAAAAAATTTCTTCGTTAACTAATGGTTTCTTAATGAAATGTGGCTGAATATAATTTTTTGTTGAGCCTGTATCAATTAGGATTTTTAAAAGTTCACCGCTCTTCGTTTTACATTCTATATAAGGTAACGAAGAGCTTATCATCCTAAAAAATGAATATCGCTAAACTCCAAAGGTTCGTTTTCAAGGATTGCAGGTTCTTCTATGGATGCTAAATAATCGTCCAAAGTTTGGTCCGCTTGTTCGTTTGCTTGTTCTAAAGTTGTCTCATACTCGGGGTGTTCTGAGTCAATATAAAAATTTCGTGCGATTTTACGCTGGGGTTGGTTTACTGATGGTGGTGGTCTATCCGTGACATAATTAGTTTTTGGTCTATTCATATAATCAATTTTTCTGCTACGCATACTTTCGTCTATTTCCATCGGTTCTGGCCTGGGTTGAGGTTTTGCACCTTGGGGTCTAGGAGGTGGTTGTGTTTGGTAAACACGAGCCTGTTCGATCGTACGCATTTGTTGAGAATCGTTAAACTGCGGTTGGAAAAATGATTTTTGTGGTACGTAAACGGGTTGTGAGGATAACATTGTCGGACGTTGGTAGGATAAAAGGTGAGGATTAGGTGTGAATTGCGGTTGTTGGTAACGGGGATAGATACGTGGTGGTAGTAGTGGGGGTTGGTTTTTTGAGTTATTTCTTCTCTCGATAAAGTTATTACTCTGAGCATAATTTGCTCGGTATGTTTGATTTTCAAGTTTCAAACATAAGTGTAGGGCCTGCGGAAGGTCCGCTGGCTCTCTCATTCCAAGAAGCTTGGGGAGGTCGCCATTCAGGCCTCTGATAAATGTATCAAGAGCCTTATCCCTATAAGTTTGTGTTAAGAGACATAAAGATTCGTTTGATGCGTTTAAGCATCCGAGTTTATTTAAAATTAAAGATAAATGTTTATAGACGCGTTGATAGAATTCTTGCACTGGTAATTTGCCTTGTACAAGCGAAGTCATTTGGTATTCGAGAGTTGAGAGATCTCTCTTATCTGCATAATGTAATGACAGGCATTTAGAAATAGCCGTCCAATCTAGAGGCGTATTATAGGATTCTAGAGCTATGTCGGCCTCTCCTACTATCTTGTTTCTAATTGTATTCAAAATACCGTAATATCTAGGAGTGCCTTTAGTTCTCTCGTATATTTGCAATACACGCTCTACGCTTTTCCTCCAAGAGTTGAACTCACCTTGCTTCCCTGAGAACTCTCGTAGACATTTCACAATGTCTGGAATTTTATCGAGGTCGCCAAGTTCGTTCCTATATTCCTCATTGATAACTTGGTCACTAACTGTGCTAGGACAAGCATTAGGATTAAGAGCTGCCTGTACCAAAGATGGAACATGCTGCCTTAACATCTGAGCAGTGATTTCAGAAATTATTGGCGCTAGTTCGCCCATTGAAATCATTCTCTGCTGAGGTTCAGCACTATTAGGGTTATTCAGGACTGGAGGACGAATCAGATTATTCGGATTTGACATTTTTCTCTTGATTAAAAGTAAGCTTTATTAAACGAATTAATGAGTTTGATTTTTTTGTACAAAGTTGGCTTTAGAGCTTCTTTTGACTTAGTTTCCTTTTTTGAAAATTTTAATTTAAATTTGGTTATAAATATAATCTTATACCTCTGTATTTTTGTAAATATTTATTTAGGATGCTTCAACTTTCTTAAAATAAAATTTTTTTTTTTTTTTTTTTTTTTTTTTTTTTTTTCACAACATTAATTGCACTATTATTTTTTGTTTGTATTTAACTTTTTCTATTATTTGAACTAGCTTATAACAATTTGTTTGATTTTTATATCTGTCACTTAATTCAATACATTTGTATTTAATTGACTTACAATATAATAATGTTGACGAGCTGCATAGTGGTGTCTTCTAGAGATGTTTGCGCTGCTTTCAGTTGTTTGTGTTTCAGTTTGTGCAATTTTCCCAGCTTTCTTTTAAGTTGGCTTTTGATGATTTTGATTTGGTTTTTCTGATTAATCTCAGGTTTTTGCTCCTTTAGGTGTTGGCAGACAGGCTAGCACGTAATGCTTCCTTTTTACCGTAGTTACTGGGGGGCCTTTATCTGTACTTGATGTTCGCACTACTTAAGGGCGTCTTTATTTAAAATTACGCGCGGCTTTTTTCGGCACTTTTTTCTTTTTGCTGCACTGCTTAAGGGCTTTTGCAAAAAGGATACGCGTATTCGTTTTTTTATTTAAAAATTTCGCGTGGCTTTTTCGGCACTTTTTTCCTTATTGCTGCACTACTTCAGGGCTTTTGCAAATAAGGATACGCGATTTTTCTAAAAAGTTTTAAGTTTGCTCGGGCGCCAGTTAAATAAATTGTTTATTAGATTTGTTTTTAAAAAAGCATCAGAGCGAACTCTGATGGCTTTCTTTATTTATTGAATTCTTCACTTAGACTAAATTACAGAATATTCTTAAGTTAACTTATTACCTAAAGCTTCGCTGCTATTCCGCTGCTACTGCTGCTGTTGTTGTTGTAACTATTGGTTGCTTTCTTATGAGTTCTCCTGCGTCAGCATAAATATTTTCCAACGCAACATGATTGCGAATTTAAGTGGAGCGGTCGATAACTTTGAATTGCGAAAGCGCAGTATGATTGAAATGGATTATGAAATATATGTAATTAAGCTTAATTTAATGAGGGCGGTTATTGACCGGCAGTTTGCGTCGTTAACTACATTGGGTATGTTTGTCGTTAACTTATATCTTCCTTTTTACAAGCAAGAACACTTAATTTTGGTACCTTTGTGGAACCAGTGAAGACAAAAAAAAAAAAAAACAAAACTAAAAATTAAAAATTAAAACCATGAATCACTATTGTTGTTGTTGTTGTCATTTGGATTTCATAATATAAATGTGTGTGTGCTTGTTCTTAACCAAATTATTGCTGTATTTCTGTATAGCAAAAAGTAAAACCAAAAAAAAAAAAATTACGAAAACGTCTTCAAGGATTTAAACGCTCAGCTTGTATAGCTGCTGTGGCTTAAACTGCTGTTGTATCTGCGCTGATCGGGCTTTGTTTAACTGTGGTATATGTATGTGTGTGTGTTAGGATACATAGAAATTATCAAAAATAAAAAAAAAAATAAATATATATCTACCTGAGCTGGACTTAAAAACTACAGCCACAACATATGCGACGAAGCTGAAATCTTCCCAAAAACCAAAAAAATACAGAGCCAACAACAGCAGTAACAACAACAACAAGAACCACAGCAACATATTAAGAAACTGAGCCGAAATTCGTAGTTGCAACAACAACAACAACTACAACAACTTAGTAGCACTAAAACCAGTTTCTCCAAAAAATATCTACAACAAACAGCAGCAACAATGAACAGTTCGCAGCAGAAGCAGCAACAACAGTCGACGAAGCAGACAATTCTTTAGTTCTTTGTTTTTTTTTTGTCTTATCGTTTGTGTGTGTGTGTGTGTTTTGTATCTTTCAGATACTATACTGGTTTTACTACATCACATGTCGCATTTATGTCCGTCTTTACGTCCGTTGTCAGCATGTCCGCCTAGTTATCTGTCTGTCTGTCTGTCTGTATGTCGGGCGGCTCATCGCAAAATTTCAAACAAACAAAACAAGATTTTTTTTTTTAAATTTTTGTTTTTTGTCTCACTCTCTTTTCTCAATATTTATGTGCAACGCAACACGAACGGAAATTCAAAGAAATCCTAACTTCAGCGTAACGAATTAAAAAAGAAAAAGAATTTCAAAAATATATATATATATATATGTAAAGAAATTAACACATACAAACACACACACAGTCGTAGCTTATTTTTTTTTTTTTTTGTTTAAAACAATACGTTAACTACCACTCTAACAAAAACAACAGCCATCAGTAACGACATCATTTTAATTAAGCTTGCAGCTGATCCATTAAAACATATTCAAGATTCTATAAATCTTCTAATGATATAATTTTATTTACTATCTACAGCATTTTATATGCAGCTCACGCTAACTTAATCATTGATAATTAGAAAAAAATTTAACGTTCATAGATAATGTCGATCAATTGAGTTGGTAATGAGCGAGCAATAAAATTTTGTTGCCACATTAGCAGTATTGCGCTTTGTTATCTCTGCGAATTTTGTTCTCGGCTTACACTTATTCAAAAATTTCTAAAATTTGGTATATTTTTTGATGATAAAAAAAAAATATATGGGCATTTCCACAAAAACGTACCATGACACAAAAATTAAAAGTTATTCAAAATTTTTTATTTTATATTATCTTACAATTAGAGAAACATTGAGCCAGATGAATAAAAAATAAGCAATTGCTTTTTCTTGAAATGTTTATGAATAAAAACTCAAGCAATTTTATAGAATAGATACCTACATTTTAAAGATTAAAAGTTTTTCTCGCCCTTTTCATACCCCAACGCGTACTGCGTAACGGGTATATTAACTTTGTCCTTCTGTTTGTAACGCCAAGGAGGCGTGGCAAGTATAGAAAAATATATATATTTTTGATCAGCATCACCTCCTGAGTCGATTTACGTGTGCCCGTCTGTCTGTCGCCACGATTACAGCCGTATTTTTAAAGCTATCGCGATGAAATTCAAAATATCCTACCCTCGAAAAACCACGCCTACCCCCATACAAAGTGACTTTATTTTAACCGTAAAATGGTTAAAATCCCCAAAAATTAAAGAAATGCCTTGGAATTCGGCCCGTAAGCTTTGATCTTCAATATAAATCCTAACTATGAAATTCGGAAAAATCGGATGAAAACCACGCCTACCTCCCATACAAAGTTTCTTTAGTTTAAATGTAAAATTTCTTAAAAAACCCCACAAAAATTAAAGAAATGTCTTCAAATTTTGCACATAAACTTTGATATTTAATATAAGCCATCTCCATGATATAAGGAAAAATCGGATGAAAACCACGCCCACTTCCCATACAAAGTGGCTTTATTTTAAACGTAAAATCTCTTCAAAATCCACCAAAATTAAAGAAATGTCTTGAAATTTTGCACATTGGCTTTGACATATAATATGAACCATCTCCATGATATTTGGCAAAATCGGATCAAAACCACGCCTACCTCACATACAAGTGACTTTATTTTAACGGTAAAATCTCTTCAAAATCCACAAACATTAATGAAATGCCTTGGAATTTGACACGAATGCTTTGATATTCAATATAAATTCTCACTATGAAATTTGGAAAAATCGAATGAAAACCACGCCTACCTTCCATACAAAGTGACTTTATTTTAACAGTAGAAGAGATTTCAAAATCCACAAAAATTAACGAAATGCCTAGAAATTTTGCATGTAAGGTTTGATCTTCAATATAAATCATAGCAATGAAATTTGGAAAAATTGGACGAAAACCACGCCTACCTCCCATACAAAGTGACTTTATTATAACGTTAACATCTCTTCAAAATCCCCCAACATTAATGAAATGCCTTGAAATTTAGCGTATAGGCTTTGGTCTGCAATATAAATCCTGACAATAAAATTTGGAAAAATCGGATAAAAACCACGCCTATCTCCCATACAAAGCCCATACGGCTTTATATTAACCGTAAAATCCCTTCAAAATCTGCTCAAATTGCAGTAGTGTCTTGGAATTTTGCACTTAGGCTTTTATATATAATATAGACAAAGTGACGTCATCAAAATTGAAAAACTTTCGTAAATATATAAAACTGAATGACATCGTGTCTGTATGTACTCAAGTTTCGCCCACGTCGTTTATTCAACCCATACATATATTCTTCTGTAAAATGTGAAGTCTTTATAAAGGGTGATTTTTTTGAGGTTATGATTTTCATGCATTAGTATTTGACAGATCACGTGGGATTTCAGACATGGTGTCAAAGAGAAAGATGCTCAGTATGCTTTGACATTTCATCATGAATAGACTTACTAACGAGCAACGCTTGCAAATCATTGAATTTTATTACCAAAATCAGTGTTCGGTTCGAAATGTGTTTCGCGCTTTACGTCCGATTTATGGTCTACATAATCGACCAAGTGAGCAAACAATTAATGCGATTGTGACCAAGTTTCGCACTCAGTTTACTTTATTGGACATTAAACCAACCACACGAATGCGTACAGTGCGTACAGAAGAGAATATTGCGTCTGTTTCTGAGAGTGTTGCTGAAGACCGTGAAATGTCGATTCGTCGCCGTTCGCAGCAATTGGGTTTGTGTTATTCGACCACATGGAAGGTTTTACGCAAAGATCTTGGTGTAAAACCGTATAAAATACAGCTCGTGCAAGAACTGAAGCCGAACGATCTGCCACAACGTCGAATTTTCAGTGAATGGGCCCTAGAAAAGTTGGCAGAAAATCCGCTTTTTATCGACAAATTTTGTTCAGCAATGAGGCTCATTTCTGGTTGAATGGCTACGTAAATAAGCAAAATTGCCACATTTGGAGTGAAGAGCAACCAGAAGCCGTTCAAGAACTGGCAATGCATCCCGAAAAATGCACTGTTTGGTGTGGTTTGTACGCTGGTGGAATCATTGGACCGTATTTTTTCAAAGATGCTGTTGGACGCAACGTTACGGTGAATGGCGATCGCTATCGTTCGATGCTAACAAACTTTTTGTTGCCAAAAATGGAAGAACTGAACTTGGTTGACATGTGGTTTCAACAAGATGGCGCTACATGCCACACAGCTCGCGATTCTATGGCCATTTTGAGGGAAAACTTCGGAGAACAATTAATCTCAAGGAATGGACCGGTAAGTTGGCCACCAAGATCATGCGATTTGACGCCTTTAGACTATTTTTTGTGGGGCTACGTCAAGTCTAAAGTCTACAGAAATAAGCCAGCAACTATTCCAGCTTTGGAAGACAACATTTCCGAAGAAATTCGGGCTATTCCGGCCGAAATGCTCGAAAAAGTTGCCCAAAATTGGACTTTCCGAATGGACCACCTAAGACGCAGCCGCGGTCAACATTTAAATGAAATTATCTTCAAAAAGTAAATGTCATGGACCAATCTAACGTTTCAAATAAAGAACCGATGAGATTTTGCAAATTTTATGCGTTTTTTTTAAAAAAAAAGTTATCAAGCTCTTAAAAAATCACCCTTTAGTAAAATGACTTAATTCAACCAACAAGAAACCCAGACGAAAAATTATTACCTCAAGCTCATTGGTGCATTGCTTAGACCTACTAATCGTGACTTTTTGTTATTTTAAACGAATTAAACCCTTTTGTTGTTGAACTATTTCTTATGAATTTGTATAAACTTTTTCCCCCTCCTGCGTTATTCGGTCAGAAAAAAAGCCCAATATATTCAGTCATAAATATGTTGCATTCTGCATCAAGGGAAAAAAGTGCAAACATTTTTCGATTTTGTTTTTCAATTCACTAAAAAAATATTTTCATATCAAAGTTGAAACTGCAGACAATGCCTTCGTCTATTTATATATAGATAGTTTATGGAACCTTATTTAAATAATGAAATATATATGTGAAAATAGATTATAGCTGTCTAAATGTCATGTAAAAACAGCATAAATATTTTTTTTTTAATTTTTCTTCGTATTTACTGATTCTAATGCAAAGTTTTTATAAATATCTTCTTCAAAAATTAACCACAAATATTTGGTTATCATTCCAAGAAATATAAAAAGAAATACCTTTATATGAACTCTAAAAATATATTAAAAATCTGATAATTTGTGATTATTTTACTTACAGCTGAAATCACCAAACACAGTAACAGGGTCCTGGCTGGAACAGTAGTAGTTTCAATATATAACAATAATGCAAAAGGAATGTTCCGGCTCTTTTTTTTTCTTTCTTTCATCACACACAAACATTAATACACAATGTAAAACGTTCGTATTATGTTAAAATTAATGTTAACGTTCATAAAATAGTTATGAAGAAAAGCAGGAAAAACGAAAAAGTGGAAAAACAGACATGCTATTGAGACATCCACCCATTTTATAGTTCCTTTGCGAACTATAACCAGTTAAAAACAAATTAACTGTTGGAATATAAACTAAAAAAAAATTTATATTAATCTACATAGAAATAATATTAAACATTTCGAAAATGTATTAGGTATGTCTATAATATTTATATATAAACTGGTGTTTACATAGTTCCACATTTATTTAAGCTTCATTATTGTATATGTAGATTATAGGTTTTTTTTTTACTTAATTTTTATTTATTGTGCTTAATTGTTGCAATTTGTTGTTTTTATAAAGACTTGTTAAATTGACAGATTACAAGCTTATGAAATTATTTACTTGTCCGATTTTGATACGTTTACAAGCTCAGCTCGAGAGGTCATATGTTCGCAATTAGTACTGAAATTGTAACCAAATGTTTCGTTTACTCATTTAAGAAATAAGTAATTCGTATGTGGAATACGATAGCGCAAAAATGTGTTGTATGTTTTCGCGAACATCAAAAACCGTTACTATCGTCAAAACTTTAAAACCATACGGTTTAAAAGATATCAAGCTATGTTTTGGTGCTATTAACAAATTCACCCAAGGGGTTTCGGAAGTTGCTGAAAAGTTCCATTAGATTAATAATACCCATTTGTCCAGACTGATCACTTAAACATGTTGCAAGTAGAAGAAAGTGTTTAAAATCACTTAAATGTGGCAGACCACATCTCTTGTTTCAATAATGAAACTCATCAGTCTTCATGAGAAAAAACCAACTCGAAATATTCGCGATGTATTTCTGGTGCTGTCGAATTAAAACTAGAAAGTATTTTTAATTTTATCAATATATTCCCTCAATTCTCCATACTATATTCCTAAATTGGTTTTATCCGTTGTTTTGTTCTCTTAAAGTATTTAAGTATAAAAATATTTATATATCGAACTCACGTACTACAGTATTTTATATCAAAACAATCAATACTTTTTTATAATTTATAGTCTAAGCATTTAAAGTTTTTATTTTATATAATAATCTAGTCCACATATATTTGTAAAATTACTATATATATGTAAACATATATACAATTCCATTTACTTTTTTATCTGTGTAAAAGAACAAGCGAAAGTAATGTATATACAAATAAAAGCTTAATAAATAAATAAAAGAAAATAGTCCTTGATCCACGTTTTATTCTTTAGGCAAACTTATCTCTTTAGTTCTTTTCTAATTTTAAATTATTTAGTTTATCATTCAATATCATTTCGTCATCTTCCTCCGCCTTGAATTTTTCCTATCAGTTTAAATACAAAAAAGTTTACTTAAAACTCAATAAATAATGGAACATTTAACTCACCGGGTCATATATGATTTTGATGATGAGCGAGCAACTGGGACAGGTTGCAACTTCTTCGCCTTCCATTAGCTCTTCCTAGAGTGAGGATCAATCAATAATTTAAAATCACTGTGCATAGCTAGTAAATTCTGTCTTGCATACCTTAGACACTTGAAATCGATCACCGCACGGACATGGATAGTAGTACATCTCCTCCTCCTCATCATATTCAAAGTCTTCTATTTCCACTTCGTCGTGGTAAACACTCATGACTAATCCAAAGGACTCACCTTAATTCGCATAATCGATGTGACTAAAAGTATTTCCATATGATTAGTAAACAATATAGTGATTGCCAACTCTCAGTTTGATCATAATTCGCTTAAATTAAAATGCCTTTGGTATTTTTACTTTTTAGATAGAGTCGTGACAAGTAAAAACATTACAATAGCCAATATAGAGATTCTCAATCGATGACTGTCAAATGAAAAACCACACTATTGTTTGGCTTTTTTGTGTGATTCATGAAGAAAACCAGGTATTTGCGTTTTCGCCTAGGCCTGGCATTCATGAACAGCACGTTCTTCGTATTGGGAATGGTACACGTGCAGTTAACAGCAAAGTACAATAAGAGAACCTCATGGAATTGAATTTTTAAATTTCATAGGGTATGTTTAGGTAATATGCAGAGCTGCCAGCACAGAAATTTAAAATTAGTCTAAGTTTTAGAATTAGAAAAAACATTTCGCATTGAAATAAACAAAAATTTTGTACGATAAAATTGGTTTTTTATGAAAACATTGCATAATTGTACTTTAGAGCCCAAGCTCAAACATTTTTTACTTATTTTTATTAGATGTATATGGGCCTCCTAAGTCTTACGGTGCAATAAAATTTGCCAGCTATCGTATGGCTTACGAGATAAAAATTGTGAAAGTTTGAAAATTCAATGCAAAATTTCTAAAGAATTCCTCATTGCTAACAGCTTGAAAATTTCGACATGACATTTTTTTACATGTATATGGGCCTCCTAAGCCAAATGGTGCAATAAAATTTGCCCGCTCTCGTATGGTTTACAAGATAAAAATCGTGAAAATTTTAAAACCAATGCAATTTCTAAAGAATTTCTCATTGCTTGCAAGCTAGAAAATTTCGACATGATCAAATTTACAAGGAAAAACAGTCTAAAATTATCGGGAAAAACAGCTTTAACCCTTGCAGGTTAAAGTTGAATCATTAAGAAATTGGTACATTTGCTAGAGCAAGTGAAAAATTTTTATTAAAAATCACCTAGATTTTTAAAAATAATAATTTTTATTATTAAAAAATAATATTTAATATTTTTATATTTAAATATATAAATTTATAATAATAATAATTTTCAATAAAAAATTTTTAGCCTGCGGCGCTTTAATACACAATTAAAAATGAATGAAAAATTTTTTATTAAAAATAAAAAATGTTTATTAAGCAGTGCCATGCCATGGGTGTCGACGAACTAACGGAATTTTTCAAATTTGCCGGTGAGCTGTATAACCCGGTTAGAGCGAGTACGTCATCGTCACCACAAGATTCGAGCACTGATTCTGACGAATAAATCTATAAATAATTTTATCATAAAACGAAATTATGCTGTATTACTTATTTTGATAGGTTCGATATACCACATGGTACGTATTATATTCTAAACTGTGAAATTTGCGTCCACGCACTAAAAAATTTGCACTGAATTTTCAAACTTTTACTATTTTTATTTCGTAAACCACACGAGAGCAGGCAAATTTTATTGCAGCGTTAGGTTTAGGAGGCTTGGACCCTAAAGTACAATTATTCCGAACATATTTAATGAGTCTTCGTGAAAAATTACTTTTTTCGGTCCAAATAAGTTCAACAGGTTTTCAAAGTGTGATGAAATGTGTACGAAAGTATTCGGTGCTATGGAAAATATGCTGAATATCAGATTCCATACAAATTTTGACAGTTCAAATTCAACGTCTACTGTCTTTCCGATTTTCAGTATATTCTGTGCGTTTTCGGCATTGCATGAATAACATAATATACAATTTTTGTATTTGAAATTCGCAATATTTAATTTCTGAAAATTGTCCGAGCTTTTAATCGTTTTGTTTATTTCTTCTTTTAAAACATTCTGCTTAGAAAAACGCTTAAGTGATATGTGATATGAACTGTGTCCTTAATTATGGCTAGCTTGTGTTAATTTAAACTGCAAGGTTTTACAACAAGGTAAAACTACATGGTTTTTCCTAATACAAAGTCTTAAAGTGAAGTAAATTTGTAAAAAAATAATGGATCATAATTAAAGGTTCACTAATTATAAATTCTGAAATGCTACCGAAGAAGCAGAGAAATTTTCATTCACTGAATCGTAGAAAGTATTTCGAAAGTAGTTTGCACTGTAATTTGTTTCCGTCTATGTCGATTTGGTCAGAACCTAATTGTTTTTGTAGATAATTGTATGCATATTCATAGGTCTTCTTAGCTCACCATAAATGTGCAAGACTGTCAAATTGCTCATCATTTCATAAAAAATGGGTATCGAAATGTGTAACAAGTTTTAACCACGAATTACCTAATTTCATTGAACATCTAATCTCATATACACAATTAATGAGTTTTGCATAAAAAGTGAGTTGAAAAAGGTAAGATCTGAAATTACCTTGAAAAATATAAAGTGCCTATCTCTTTATCTCTTCTCCCAACTACCCTGTACTTTAGAAATAATCGGTTACGCTGTGGTCGACTTACCAGCGATGGGTGATATTTCGATTACTTTGTTAGATTGCGTAAATTTTAATGTTTACCATTTCCTCGAGTAAAATTATTAAACAGGTTTAAAACAATTAAAATAAAACAATAAGATTTTTCTATAAGCAATTGTCTTTATAATTCGTTTTTTTTGCCTTTTAATATGAGAAATTTAATAATCAATAACAACCTTTATTATTCTAAAAACAAGTCAGTGTCATAATACTATTACTTGATTTAAGATCTACAACCGGCCGGTTTTATAGATCAATTATAAATCCACTGGCAATATTCATATTTAAACTCTGCGAATTCTTGCTAACTCATCGAAGAGACTCTTCACTTTAAAAATTCAAGCAAAATTTTTTTATTTTAATGCTAGTGCTTTAATGCTAACGATATAAAACGAAAATTTGTTTTTGGTTTTCGAAAAAATTTTGTTTTTATTTTAAACAAGTGTATACATTTTTTTTATTCTAAATTCAATCGCGAAATCGAAAAGATTTTGAATTGCAAACAAATGTTTAGCATCCTCATTTTGCAGAGAAAGTCCACTACGTTTTTTTAGATTTTTTTTTTTAATCATTCATGAAATTAACAGATGGCAACTTTATATTGTTAATTCCAGGGTTCTATGAAATTCAAATAAAAACGTACTTTAAAAATAAAATTATATTTTCTTGAATATAAAATTTAGCTCTTTATAAAAATTTTTTGTGCTCCGCGATTTGACAATGTATTCGTGAAGTGCTAATATAAATAAGAGCGGCCGAAGGAAAAAAACTATTTATCGATTTGTTTTTGACTTATCGTTTTTTTTAAATAATTTCTTTTTTATAAGATCTTTTAAGAAAAGTTTCTATATTTTTTTAGTATATAACCAATATTGAAGGTTATGGTATAATTTTAAAGATAATATAATAAGCTTTCAGAAAAAGTTTAAATAAACTAAATCCGTTCCGTATTTCACATTTTATAACTGCTTGTATGTAAAAGTAAAATATTTGTCACCGATGATTCAAAAGTGATGAGTCAAGAAAAGAAAACGGCCTTCAACCTTGAAAGTTCTTTTATTTTTGGGTACCGTTTTGTCACACTGTTTTCGAAAGGGGTGACAAGATAAGTCCAATTCTATAAAATTAAACTACACAAGAGTTAAATCACACAAGAGTTAAAAAATAATAAAAACGTCCCTAAAATAGTACACAAGTACGTTTACCTGCAACTCTGGTAGGAACTAGAACGCAAACGAACAGCTGTTTAAATTGGAGCATTGTTTTTCTCAGAATTTCTGTGGAATTACTAGTTATGAATAACGTGTGTAAAAAATCGCTGACAACAATTGGCAGGCGAAGTTTTAGCTATAAATCCGTTCGCCGACCCGATATATCTATTAAGCGCACACCCACTACTCCGCAAGTGTTAGCAAACAAAGCCACAAATGAACCTAACCTGGCCAATCAAATCCGAGCCAAGATTATGTCTACGGGTCCAATTACAGTTGCGGACTATATGAGAGAAGTACTGACGAATCCTAATGCAGGTTATTACATGAATCGTGATGTCTTCGGAAAAGATGGTGATTTTATAACTTCACCAGAAGTAAGCCAAATATTCGGAGAGGTAGAATTGAATGAATTAATGTATTAATTATAAATGAAAAAGTTTCCTACTGCAGCTTATTGCACTTTGGATTTTGATTGAATGGCGTAAAATTGGATCTCCATCACCTTTTCAAATTGTGGAACTTGGACCTGGTAGAGGAACACTTACGCGTGATATACTCAATGTGCTGTCAAAATTTAAACCAGGTGAATTTTCATTGCACATGGTAGAAATAAGTCCATTTTTAAGCAATATGCAGGCGCAATTATTTTGCTTTAAACATGAGTTGGTCGAAGATGTAGCAGTGCCATATTATCAAAGAGGCGAAACAATTTCGGGCATCGATGTTTTTTGGTACAAGCGATTAGAGGATCTGCCGCAAATATTTTCCATTGTTGTGGCGCATGAATTTTTCGATGCGTTGCCGATACATAAATTACAGTTGGACAACGGTATTTGGAAAGAAGTTTTAATTGATGTGAATGTGGAGGGAGGCAATGAATTCCGTTACGTGCTATCAAAGTCGCAGACACCAATCTCACAGTTATATCAACCCAAGGCAAACGAAATGCGACAAACTTTGGAGTATTCATTGGAATCCGATCGAATTATTGGCTTGTTGGCAGAGAGATTAGAAAGAGATGGTGGTATAGGATTAGTAATGGACTACGGTCATAATGGTGAAAAATCTGACACTTTCAGGGTATGATTAGGGCCGTATATGGACCAAAATAAGAGTTTTTTTCATGTTTCATTGTTATTAAGGCCTTTCGTAAGCATGCATTGCATGATCCATTGATTGAGCCCGGTACAGCTGATCTAACAGCCGATGTTGATTTTGCTCATATGAAACGCATAGCAGAGCAGCAGGGTCAAGTTATATGTTACGGACCAGTTGAACAGAGATTTTTCCTAAAGAAAATGGAGGGTGATGCGCGCCTGGGTGTAAGTTAATAGCTATATTTATTGGCCGACAATTAAATAATGTTTCTTGTTTCCCTAGCTTCTGCTGGAAAATGCACTGCCAGAAAATAAAAACGCCATCGAAACAGGTTATCATATGTTAACTGATTCAAATCAAATGGGCTCTCGCTTCAAATTTCTCTCAATGTTTCCGGCTGTACTGAAGGATCATCTCACAAAGTTTAGCGTTAATGGATTTAATTGAACCATACAAAAATGAATAGTCAGAATTACTCAGGGAGAGAATAGGAAATATTGTAAATATATATATATGAGGCAGGCGCCCATGTTTTATGTAAATACAAAATGTTCATAAAAAACTGCTTTACATTTTCTGCTACTGAACAATCCAACTACTGAAAATTATCGTTGATTATTATAGGCGGTCTTGTTTAATATAGATACCCCGTCAAATATATATATACATATTTCCTAACGTGCTCATTAAATATAAACAAATATTTTAAAAGACTTCTTAAATCAGTTACAAAATTGTTTACAAAAATTGAATACAAAAATACTCGTCAATTGTACAAAAGTTGTCAAATAATTTATTGTTATTTATAGTTGGTATTTTATCTTAATTCGTTATCATCGTAAAGGATAAAATTTAAATAGTTTTACCAACAAATGTGAGTTATAATGAACAATTTTGTAACTGACTAATTGATATTAGAAATTATTAAATCAAATACAATTTTGAGCTATCACTTTTTTGGGAATGCGGCGTTAATGGTTTGTATTTCACTGACTGTAAACTGGAGCACTGCACTTATAGCATTCAACATGTGTTGCTTGTCTTCAGCATCTTTAGTGACAATAAAACTAATCACAACATTCTTTAAATATTCCAAATTAGCGCCTTCGCGCGTCTTACAACGTTCAAGTCTGAAAATTTAAAATTTCTACCAATGTCCGTTACTTGTTTTTAATTATTGAAGCTTACCGATCGACTTGCTGCTCAAGTTCATCAATGGTGTCGCTTAACTCTTGCTGCACAGTGACTTTCTCGTGTATTGCTTTGCGCAATGAAGTCTCTGCTGCATATTTTGCCTTACGAAGTCCTGCTATTTCGATGTCTTTGCGGGCAATTTCATTGGCATAGTGCAGCATGTGGCAACTTTCACCCATTGACATTTTTTTTGATTTAACCGACATCTTTTGAGTGCCAGCAAGCAAGCCACCATCTACACTTTCGCCATCAGAGGAGGCAGCATATGCTGTATCGGTAGAAATGCCCGGTGTTGCTGGCATGCTGTTGGCTGTGTGAAAGACTTCAAAGGAAGTATGCAGTGTTTTTATTTCCTGCTCTTTCTCTTCGAGCAGCTGCAGTGAACGTTGGCGTTGCTTTTGAAGTTGCTGTTCCATTTCGTAAACCTTCGAACGGCAATCGTTTTCAATTTCGCCCAGCGTTACTTTCCATTTGGAGCGTTCGTCCATGACTGCTTGATGCTGTCGTTCGCTACGATGTTTAAGTTCTACTTCCTGCTCGTCTATATTGCGATTGAGAACCTTGACTTTTTCCTGTAAAGTAGCAATGTGTGTCCTTTGAACTTGTAATTTTTCATGCAACTGTATCACCTCATTTTTAGCTGGAAGAAAAGTTAGCTTAGAAAATGGGATTGGTTTTAAAGACTCTCTCACCTGTTTCGTGCTGTTGATGCAAGTGTCGCAGCTCCTCCTGGCACCCAGCATGATCTGTACCAACCGAAAATATTTTATTGACATCTATTGGATTTGTTGAGCTTGCATTTTTGCTTAGCAGCAAATTTTTGAGCCGCATTATTTCAGTGACAATCACTGAAAGATCTTCGCTGGACACAACGCTGCTGCTGCTGCTCAAAGTTTGCTGCGAATGCTTCTGGCTCACTTGCTCTGTAAAATGATGTTTCCTGCCATCAATATCCTGTAATTTTTGCTTTAGTTCTTGTATGTTTCTTTGATCCCGCTGTCGCAGGCGATCGTAAGAACCGACGGTTGTGCTTAGCTCTGCTAAACGTGCTTCCAAGTTGGCTACACGTTCTTCGTGAACCGAAGCTAACTTTTTACTCTGTTCTTCAGCTAAGTGAACTCTTTTCTGTTCACTTTTAATAGCCAACGCATGTTGTTCCTTCAACCGCTGCATTTCTCGTTGCACTTGTTTGAAAATCACAGAATCACTCACAGCACCTTCGCCAAACTGTTCTCTGTTACTCGCCTGTTGCATTTGCTTCAATTGAGCACGAGCTTCCTTGAGCTGCAGCTGCAACTCTTTCAAGCGTGTATTTTCTGCCTCATCACTTGCAAATTGCGTCTTAAAGTTATTCAATTGCATCTCGATGTTTTCCTTTAAATGTCGCTCGTCAGCGTACAACTTCTGGAGCTCGCGTATCATTAACATCTGATTGTTGGTTTCCTGTTCACGCTCTTGGCGTTCAACTATCCACTTTGCTTTAACCTCATCTATACCACTTTTGGCACGCTCCTCAACTTCTTTAATTTGTTGCTGCAGCTCGGAAATTGTTCGATCTTTCTGTGACATTTGAGAACGCAATTGTTTTTTATCTGCTTGAAATGAAGCTTCCATACGTGATTTTTCTGCCGACAATGTAGCCAATGAGTTCATCAATGTAATTATTTGTGTTCGTAGGTGATTTTTATCATCTGTGGTGAAGGTGTCAATTGGAATCGTTTCAGTCGTCGTATCGCCAAGAGCTACTTCATCATTCAAGTTATTGTCACTTTCGGTGTTAGTGGTCATTGCTGCTAAGCTTGTTTCCAATGCTTCCTTCTCTTTGAGTAGTCCTTTGTAAGCAGTTACTACATCTGTGGTAATTAGTTGGTGACACAAATAAAACATTCTTGTAGCTGCATATGCAAAATGTAGAGCTATACCTTTCAATCGATTTTCATAACGGGTCAACTGATCTTTTTGTGAGATTACTAGAGCCTCCAAGTCCCGCTTTGTTCGATCCATTTTTGGATAAGCAACCCAATATTAATACATCGACTTAAAACGTATTTTTGTTAATTTATGACAATAAAAAACATTTCGTTGGCACAAATGAATTTTTTTTTACTTTCTAATAGTAGTGCCACCCTTCGTCAACAATGAAATGTCAAATTAATGGGATAGAGAGGCACTATTTTTTTACTAGTGTTTTTGTATTTAAAAGCATTTTGCTATTTTTTAAAAACTTGTTTTTCTATCCTCATCAAATAAGTCGAACTGTTTTTCTAAAAAAAAACGTATTTTTTTTATTTTTAGCCGGCTATATTAATTATAGAACAGTAATTAATTATTAAGTACATTTTTGGAATACTATATAAATGTTATTTATTAATCGTTAAGATTTAGAAATAAATAGAATTTTCGTGAAATTTGTCTAACTTCTGTATATGCTTAACATTTTCATTATTTTCATCAATCAGGCAATCTCGATTGTCTGTCACTGTAACTGATTATGTACTTTTAATACTTCTCAATTGCTTTCAGACTTGGAAAGGCCTTTGGTAAAGCCTTCTCTATGCACCATTATCTTGTGTGTCTTGCCATAGCTTTACTCGTTTTGCTTCAGTCATCTTAAATCCTTCTCCATGACCAGGCACAATATAGGTACAACGTTCAGCCATTATTAGACGATACTTTTGTTGCACCTGCAGATTTTCACTTCCAGCTTCTTTCCAGATTTTTGAGTCCTCAATATCTTCCATGCGTTCGAATAAATCTCCACATACGCCAATGACATGCCCTAAATTTGTATTGCGTATCAACACAGACACGCAAGATAGTGTGTGCCCCGGTGTGGCTACCACTTGCACATCTTCACCGTCCAATAGAAAAGGTGTATCAGTAAAATCCCATTCGAGAAATTTATCTCTTTTGTGAACACAAGCTCCAACGAAGTGCCACTCTGCGCTGGTGAAAAGATAGTTGCAGCCAATATGGTCAGCGTGACCATGTGTGCAGACCACAATATCAATGTCACTAGGCTGCAGGTCATGTGTTTTTAGTGCATCGGTGATATGCTGTCCATCCCACGCTGTCATTGTGTCAACGATAATATTTCGCCCACGATGCGTTCGAATGAGGGTACAGGTGCAGTTTGCACGCATAGCTGTCGGATTATCCGTGTCATTGTGCGAATATCCTTCGTGTAAAATATGCACTTTATTTTGTTCTGAGTTCATTTGTAATATTTACCTATTTCGATATCTGTATTGCCGACAATCGTCAAATAAATCGAACAATGTTCGAATCGAACAATGTGGTGAAAAATTCAATGCTGTTTGTACCAATATAAAAGCTGCCAGATTATAAAAAAACATGCGAAAAGTAATGGAAAGACATTTTTCTCTAGATTCGAAGGATCTTTAAATCTTTTTTATATGTGATTTTCTTTTTCTTGTTTTTCTGAGCTTGCAGTACTCATTAGGTGTGTTTCCGTACTCTACACTGTGTAAGATTTGTGTAAGTTCAAACTGAGAGAGTAAAAACGAAATGTGAGAATAGTTGCAAAAGTACGAAAACAGCTTCTAGTAAGTTTCAAGCACAAATCAGCTGATTTTGACTGCAGACATGTCAAACGTAAATTGCGCCAATTAAAATTATCGTAAATTTGTTTGTGAAGTTGATGCTTGTTCTTCTTGATGCTTGTCCTTACTTTACTCGGAGTCTTGAGTTCTAGCACTCTCTGTGCACTTTGTGTGCTCGAGAGAGCGGTTTTATGCTTGTTCTTCTTCTCCCATTTTAAGCACAGAAAGTACGTTAACAGAAAATAGTGTCCCACAAGTTACACAGTGTGAGTACGGAAACACACCTATTGAGAAAATAAGATTCACCAAGGGATTTATCGACTAGCTATCGATTTTTTTAAAAAAATGTTTGCTCAACGCCACCAATATGGAAAATTGTCCGATCTGAGCGATTTAGGTGTTATTCGAAAAATAGTTAAATTATTTTTAATATGAAAAGAAAAAAAAGTATTTTTCCCAAATCGGCTATTCTACAAACTGTCTTTCTGCATAATGTTTTATTTTTGCATAAAACCGTTATTTTCTCTAAAAAATCCGTTTTAAAGTAAAAAAATAAAGATACAACAATTTGAAAGCTGAAATTTTCTCTTTTTTTTTTAATTAAACGAAACTTGCTGAATTTAGAATTAGCTTGATTTTATTGCTTCGACATAACGGTACATTTAATACAAAAAATGCCCACAAATTGATCTTAAAGAGAAAAAAAATATGAGAAATTTGAGGAAATTTTAGTTTTCATCAACTGCGCATAATACAATTTTTTAAAGAACTTAATTTAGTTTCTGGTAGAACACTGGGAACGACTAGATATGGTACAACCATTGATGCGATGTGTTCAAGATTCGTAAAACATGTAACTCCCGATGCTCACTTATCATATTTTGATTACCACAAACCTAATATTACAGTATTTTATAGTGACGTTACTATTAATGAAATTCATTAATTTCCCTCATTATGAATTTATGTAATATATGTAAGTAATATATTTTAAAATTTAAAAAATATACAATCCTTTTCGTAATATAAGAGATGCCTTTATTCACCCCCTTTACCTTTTATATGCATCACAAATTCAATGTAATCAATCTAGAGGAGTAAGCTCTAGTCGCGCGTCGGAGCTGACAAGCATACTGGAGCACTTTTTTTAGCTGGTTCTGCAGGTTTTTCTACAGGTCCGTCTGTAGAGTATTTGGGTTGAATAAGAAATTTTTGTGTTTTTATCTTGTTTTGGAGATATTTAAATTTTTTATTGAATGATATCCAAATAATCCCCATCGGTTAAATATTAGCAAAGATATTGTCGAATTTCTATATAGACTTCGTTGAGAGGAAGTTCAATCAAATAATACATGTTTTGATCTATATGCAAGGCAGTTAAGGTAGATATATGTTGAATATCATTCTGTATTCTGTATTGAATATCATTCTGTATAAGAGTTTAAATTATTGAGTACATAGAATCAATCAATGCAACTTTTACTACTTTTCATTTAGGAAAAAAATTTAAAAGAAAAATTGACAAAATGAGGATTAAGTATAACTATAATAAGTTTTGCTGATCAAAGCATTGGAACATTGATAGGGACTTTTAACACGTAAATTAAATGCTATGGTTTACAACAACAACAGACAATTTCAATTGATTCAGTCAGGCTTTTATCTGTCACAATTAATCAAAATACAGTATTTTTTAACTAATTTTCAACGCAAAACTTTTTTAAATTTTGAGAATATGTACTTTGTGTATAGTTTTTGGCCATTAAAGTATACATTTATATCCACCTCTAAAAGAATATACTTTTTGAGGCATAAGGAAAAAATTTGATTTATTTATAATAAGTTCAGATGATAATTGAAATTTTTTATATTGAAAATTTAAATGGGGCATCTGACAACAACAAAAATATATATATTTTTAGTGAAACTAATAATAATAACATTTCAAAATTCAAAATTTTGTTAGCATTTCTCTTTAATTTTTACATATTTTAACATTTTCTCATTAACAAAACGTTTTCTCATTTTCTCCGTTATTAGTGAGGAAATTTTGTTGAAATATTGCTCGTACTTTTAGTTTATAGTGGTTGTATTGTGTATATATAAGGGCATGGCCAGGCTACGACCACCTCCTATAAAAAGTACTTTTTTGAGCATCAATTTGTATGGGAGGTAGGTGTACTTCTGGCCCAAACACAAAAATTTTATACACATCATACCCATACTCATCATACATATACACATCACCTTATTTATAGTAGCTGCTGAAAAGACTAGAATTAAATTTTCAAAAATAATATTGCTAAAATAAACAGCACAGCTTACACATATCATAAACTCTAAAATTTTTTATGAGCATTTATTTATAAAAATGCCCTCAAAATTTTGTGTATAAATAAACAAACAAATTTATGCAAATTCAAAGAAACCTTCCCAAAAATTTTGAAATATTGATATGATTGAGCTTTTTAGTAGATTAAGTTAGTAAGTTTTGAAGATTATGCTTGCTCATGTATTTAATGTTAAATAATAGGTAGTTGAGAAATGTTAACTTTGTTTAGTGTTTTTATATTCAAGAAGGTTCTCCCCGTAATTGCAGTATTGATTTTAATGAAGAAGTTAGAAAACAAAGAAAACGTGAAACTAATGTTGCTTCTTGCATAAAATTGCGGAAATCCCGAAAAAATACATAAAAGCACCACAAAAGCATTACTTTTATCCCCTTTTCTGACATTTACTTGCAGCAAGTTGCAAAATTCACTGCCTCTGAAATTTCCTTGCAAGTAGCGCTGCAAATGGCCTGCAAGTTCAAAATGTTAGTGTGTTACGCTGCAGCCACACGTGATAGTACTGGCATACCAATATATAGAAAATATTCCGAAATAATCAACAAACTTCAATCAAATATTAATATTAATTAATATTTTAATATTAATTAATACAATAATCAATCAAAATTACGTGCGGCCACACGTAAAAGTAAATGTTCATTAGCAAAATGTCGTCAAAGCCAAAGGTTCGACCACTTTATTATTCCGTCTGCTTTTGTTCAGTGATACTTTATATGCCAACACAGCACCAAACTTAAACGGGATAAAAATGGGGAACTAAATATGTTGTAAAATGCGCTTATCTATACTGTTCAAAATGGAATGCAACTTATCATATGATATTTTATGTGTCAAATAAGGGAAATTAAAATAATTGCATATATTTCAATACGAGACATGAAAGAAAAGTGTATATTTAAAGTCCGAATATTTTAGGGAGAAAATACAACACTGTTTTCCTTACTTCGATTTCGCACTGGCTGCGGTTGTCAAAATTCACTGTCTCAGTAAAAGTTGTTGCCAGTGGGCTGCCAGTATGTCAAGGTGTGAGTGTATTAGTGAAAAGTGAGAGTGTATTGAGTTTTTCGAACTGTTACTGTCTTCAAACTGGCACGTGTGGCTAGAAGGTTATTAAAAATGTTTGAATGTATTGAGTTTTTCAGACCTGCACTTGCACGTGTGTCGGCCAGGTTAATTAAAAAATCGATCATTATTTAGTATTATTAGCTTAGTACACAGTTTATCTCCATAGGCATTTGATATTAAGAATTTTGCTACAGATAATAAACATGGAGCTTGGCTTTTTGAACTGGACATGATAAAACAAAATTGTACACTTAGCTTGAGAGCTACTGACAGTAAGCAGGTACATTTTATTTAGTATTTATTATCGAGCTGCAACCCTGCACGTGAGTGTGCAACAGGTAAGCCAAAAACAGTCTTTGAACGTACCGCTTTCAGTTAATTTTTTGCTGGAGCACTCACCAGAGTTGCAATCATATAAAGGTGTTTGCTTACGTTTTATTGTTATTATTTATAAGAATTGTGATAATAGAAAAAGGAAATTTCAATATTGAATGTTGTTTTAAAAATTTACCATGTATACAAAATGCTAAAATGCACTTTAAATTAACATATAACTATAAGAAGCATAAGTTTAATATATATCTTGCCACGAGATAGTTATAGAAAAACTACTTTTCTCTCTGAACGTAGTAGCAGAAGCTCTGGCAATTCTGCAGTCAGAAAAGCTGCTCCAACAACACAAAAACAAGAACGAAAATAACAACAAAGTAGTCAACAAAAACACAAGAGGCAGCAGCAGACGGTGGCCCCAATTGGACGCCAAAATCATCAGTTAGTTTTTCAGCGTCTGTTCTTGTGTGCTTATCGAATTGTGTTGAGCTGAATTGAATCCGTCCGTAGTCAGTTGTAATATATTGTGGTTTAATAGCGCGGCAGAGAGGTGCTACTGGTTTTGTTATTGTTTACATAAAATTATATAGTTTAACGTGCGCGCGTGTGTGTCTGTTGTGTTTATTTTTTCTCGTCAACTGCGCTAATGATGCAAAATTATAAGTGTTATAAAAATGAATCTATTCGATTTTAAGCTTTGTTTGAAATTAAGTGGCAACAACATTGATCGTAAGACACACACACACACACATATAAAACCGGAATTTAACACTAGTGCCCTTTAAAGTGTAAAGTCGGCACCCTACGTCAATTAATTTTTAGTTTCCACATTTTTCTATTGTAATAGAAATCATTATGAAAATGAACAACTTTTAAAAAGTGACAAAATAATACAACAAATAATGCCATATAAATGTGAAGTGCCTGGTTAAAAAAGAAATGTTAAATAAAATATTTGGCAAGCCATATTAAAAGCTAGGGCGAGTGAAGTGATATTTTGATCACAAAATAGACTTTGTTAAGAAATTAGAGTAATTTTAGGTTCTTTCAATATTTAATTAACTCTTTAATTGCCTTGTAAATGTCACATTGACATTTATGACTAAATGTCAAACACCTATAATTGTACCACATTTAGATGATGTGGCTGAATTTTACCAAAATTTTGAGTTCTAAAATCATCACACGTACCCAAAATGCTAATGCGCCTGGTATACCAAAAATATTCCCACGTAAAATTAATGCATTTTTTCTGTTTGAGTTGGCAACATTATCTCAATTCCGTGTGCATCAACATTTCATTAAATTTCAGCCTTGCATGCTGTGTGCAATATTCTATTCAATTAAGTTTTATTGTTCATATGCGTTAACGCTGCGCTCATAATTAAATTAAAAGCGCGCCTCACAGTCTTCACAGAAGAAAAAAAAAAAAAATTGGAACACCCACGAAAATAGCTAAATTTAATAAAGTAACTAAACTTATTTTCAAAAAAGAAATAAAATCATGAATATGTGCAGAATACGCTCCTAAAATAAATTGGTGAAATTTTTTTTTCAAAAGTTACACATATAAAGGGTGTTTTTTAAGAGGTATTGAATTTCCTAGAGGTATAGCTATCAAACCAGTTGTCAAAGTAAACACATGTGTTTAACATTTGTGTTCAGTATATTTTGGCAGTTTACCGTGCAGAGACTTACACCGCAACAACGTTTACAAATCGTGAAAATTTACTACCCAAATTCACGTTCTGTACTTGAAAAATTACAGAGACTTAGCACACATTACGGTGAATCGTCCATACAAAACGATGGCACTGCGGATGATATTGAAATAATTATAAGATATTTAAATGAGAATAAGCTAGCGGGCAAAGATGATATCCAAGTACAAGTCATAAAAAACTCTGTTAGTTCAGTTTCAAAAGCATTGCATAATCTTTTTGCGATGAAGGTCGAAACAGGTATTTATCCGAAAAAGCTCAAAATGCAGAAAATCGTTCCATTATTTAAAGGTGGAAGCAAAATCAATGCGCAGAATTATAGGCCCATTGCAATGCTGCCAATTAAGAACAAGGTGGTGGAAAAAGTTTTAAAAAGGCAGATCACTTGGATGTGAGACTTATTTTCTTTACAATCAGCAATACACGTTTCGAGTTATATCAGGCACACAAGCATCGTTAGTTCAAACGGTGGAATGCTTTTGCGAGGGATTGGATCGTGGTTGCTGTGAGGTAGGAGGCTTGTTTATAGACCTTCAAAACGCATCCGAGTGTGTAAACTATGAAATTTTAAAAAATTGGAGTATATTGGAGCAAACGGGGAAAGGTTGGAGTTGTTTGGAAGCTACCCAGGCGACAGATATCAGAGGGTATTTTATGGAGTAGCAAGAAGTGATATTGTAGAAATTTGTTGTGGCGTTCCCTAATACTTTTTCAGAACTGTGCTGCATGCCAGATAAAATATGATGTTTTAATGTTACTGGAGTTTTTCCGATTTAATAAAATATCTGCGAACTCATCAAAAACAAAGATCATCATATTATCACCTCGTCAAGAGAGGAAGATAATTTTATATTGACTATAAATGGAACTGAAGTGGTGGAAGACAAGCACGTAAAGTTCTTGGAAATCGAGTTATGCAATAACCTAAAGTGGAATCACGTCATAAAACTTCAAAAGAAATTATCGTACGGTCACGAAGTTCTTCAAAAATGTAAACACAAACTTGTAATGGACACCAAACATCTTAGTTATATGTCGCTTTTCTATTCTCACCTTGTGTCTATGCCTATGTGCTGGGCCTACAAAACACTAGCGAACCCAAAAAAAAAAAGTAAATTGCAAAGAATAAAAAATAAGGCAATAAAATTAATTTTTAATCTTCCAAGAAACTACCGCAGTTGTCAGCTATACTCTACGCAATTTAAGTCGATTCTGCCTATAGCCTGAATTTATAAATATCAACAACTTTCTTTACACATCTTAAAAAATATTTATAGCATTGGTTACAATACGACAAATCTTGGAATACATGCGCACGGACTTAACACACGAGGTATCAGCAACCTAGTAGTGGCGTTATGGATGCGCAGGTCCGATACAGTATAATAGACTACCTTTGGAACATAAAAACTTAGAGGCAGTGCAACTATTTAAAGCTAGAGCCAAACAATATTTATTAAATAACTAGCTTAAACCCGTCGCTTCGCCGGGTTTTCAAAAAGTTTTCATTCAAAAATTGATAGTGGGTAGGCTTGATTTTTCGCTACCAAAACGATTTTTTATTGTTTAAGTAATACTACAAATTATTAACCTTAAGATTGTTATATCATCTGATAGGTAATCGAAAACCTAAATTTTGGATTTAATTTTTTTACAACAAAAACAACGTTTATCCAATTTTTTGGCTTAAACTAAAAATTTTTGAACATTTTTTAAAAAAATTTTTAAAAATATTAATACTTTGGTTTAGTTAAAATTTCAACTTATGCTTGAAGGATATTTTAACAAACAACATTTTTCAAAAAAAATTATTGAAATCCATTGCAAACTGACTGAAATATTTGCCTTCTAAGCTAAAAGTGTGAATTTCAAGTCGTTTTTCTCTCATTCTCAGCTTATAATTAATACTAAAAAGATCTGGTACTAAAATTTTTCACAGTTTTCAAACTACATACATGATTTTGGTATCAAATTGAAGGAAATTTAAAAGCGTTTATTGATTTTGTTCTCGTTTAACCGAAGTGCAATTTTATCCATTAGGGCCGAAAGAAAACCATAAAAAACATACATTTTTAGACTTGAAGCAACATTTTGGTGAAAACTATGTATGCCATTGAGCAGAAATAAGTTATTATTGCATGCTAATTTTACTTTTTTTAAAAAACTGGCACTAAAACTTTTGAAATATTATGCAGTATTTAATGAAAATTCGAGACGCATATGTTTCCATATAGTAACATTGGTTGTTAATGGGTTAAAATAAAGTATCCTATTGCACTCTCTGCTGACCTATAAATATGTGTACAAAATTTTATAAAAATCTGAGTTGTCGTTTAAACGTGATGAGTGAACATAAAAAGTGGCTACAGATTTATTAATAGTATAGATAATACGTATAGTGTAACATAATTGCTAACATAAGCTTTGAAAGTGAATAGTAGTAACAAAACATTGTAAGTATATCTTTGTTTTTTACAAACTCAGGATACAAATAGTGCAAAATTTGAACGACATGATGGTGTTCATTAGACGCAGGTTACTATATGCCCGAAATTGTGTTCAAATACTAAATGCCATAGAAAAAAAGGTTCTTTATCTCTAAAAAACATCCTTTACAAACATTAAAATAAATAAAAAATTATTAGTATAGTAAATGCGGCGACAAGGCAGCGCATTGTTGGGAAACTACGTCATCATCCAGCCAGCAGAAAGACATTCAGAATTCTGAAAGAGACCATTAATAATACCATACTTGGACGTCATTATTACATCTCTTGAAATAAGTTTTACTTAAGAAAAGGGCGCAAAAAAAGAAGCCAATACAAATGATGTCAGTCGAAATATCTCAGAAACTATCGAACAATTTTATTATTTACCGAACAAAAAAAAAACTAGCAAGGATGAAGCTTCGGCAGGGTACCGAAGCTAAAATACACCCCCGCGGCCATATTGAAGTGTATACGAATTCTTTAGCCACGACATACACGATGACACTCAGTTTTCTATATTAACGAAATTTTTCCTATTTCGATGATGTCACTTTGTATGGGAGGTAGGCGTGGTTTTGATCCGATTTTGCCAAATATAGAGATGGTTCATATTATATATCAAGCTAATGTGCTAAATTTCAAGACATTTCTTTAATTTTTGTGGATTTTTAAGAGATTTTACGTTTAAAATAAAGCCACTTTGTATTGGAATTGGGCGTGGTTTACATCCGATTTTGCCATATATCATAGAGATGGTTTATATTAAATATCAAAGCATATGTGCAGAATTTTAAAACATTTTTTTTAATTTTTGCAGATTTTTAAAAGATTTTACTTTTAAAATATAAAACCAATTTGTATGGGAGGTAGGCGTGCTTTTCACCCGAATGTGCCAAATATCATAGTGATGGTCTTTATTAAATATCAAAGCTTATGTGCAAAATTTCAAGAGATTTCTTTGATGTGAGCAGATTTTTAAGAGATTTTACTTTTAAAATATAGCCACTTTGTACGGGAGGTAGGCGTGGTTTTCATCCGATTTTTCGAAATTTCAAAGCCAGGTTTTAAATTAAAGATCAAAGCTTACGTGCCGAATTTCAAGGCATTTCTTTAATTTTTGTGGATTTTAAAGACATTTTAAACGTAAAATGTCATAAAAGTCACTTTGTATGGGAGGTAGGCGTGGTTTTCATCCGATTTGGCCCATTTTCGAACTTGATCTTACAAAGTAAATATACCCCTTGCGCAGTACGCGTTGGGGTATAAAAATTAAATCAAACATTGGCAGCAATTTTGGTATTATAAATTCAACCCAACAAATCTAACCGTTTTTGATGTCCTAAAAGATTCAAAAGTCTTCTTTTCCGAAACGGTAAATGCGTTGAAAATTTTGATCGTTCTATTTTGCACATGTTAGCACTATGAGGTAAAATCATCCTAACGGTCTGGCCATAATGAGTGTGCACATTAATAAGTTTTAATTAATGACTTTTATTTATTGCACAGAGCTCATGGAGCCTTATACATTGCGATTTGTATCGTTCTTATGGTAGAGTTAGTAGGACTCGCATTACAAACAGTTGTAAAGCTTCATATGGTCTTGACTGTAACTCGCATTCATTACGCTACAATTCATACTTTTCGCATCCTCCATACTATATATCAGCCTTACCCCCCTGGGCCATCGGCTGGCGACACCCTTGTTTGACTTCATATGAAAATGGAACTGCCAGACCACAAAAACCCAAGAGATGAGATTGTCTGCGTTTTGCAAAATAAGTCCATTAAACTTCATTAAGGGGAGGTTCTCATCAAGATGCCGAAAAATACGGTGATGTTATTGATTTTTTTTCATGGAAGTAAGTAAATGAACGCCTTGAGTTTTATTTATTAACTAGTATAAAAGCCAGTCGTATGACGGGTTGGAAGCATTAACGCTAAACTGTAATTATTTTTTACTGTTCTGAAAAATGTTCAGCCTGAAAGTATGCACATACATAAAAGGCAAGCATGTCACTGAAAAGTATCAAATTAATTTTCTGTGCATGCTTTCAGGCTGATCGTACAGTTTGAGCGAAATTGGGTGCAGAGCATTGTGCTTGCCTTTTATAAATTAGGATTCTTAATTCGTAGGAAAACATTTGTTTTGGTGAATAAAAGTGTCAATACGCCGTCAAACATTATGTTGAAAAAAAGGTGCCCAAACGGTCTCCATCGCACAGCACGTTCATGTCATCAGAAATAAAAAAACCAAAATATTTTATAAATTATATTATATTTATTGTAGCCTATACATATAATATCAAAAAATAGTTGAAAATTACAAAAATGGCAGACATGTGAATTTTTAGTACAATTTTTCGCACTCTAAAGTGCTGAAAAAAAAGAAAACCGGCCAATATTATCTGAACTTAGGTAAGGGATCCAATAAATTTAACAACTTTAAAAATAAAAAAAAAACCAAGTCAATCCATAAAGTTGTGCTTAGGATATCGGGGAGACCAGTTTAGAAAACATGATTTTTCAGAACACGCGATTTAAAATTTGGTTAACAATTTTTTCGAGTTATTAGCTTTCCGTTACTTCAACGCCACAGCGCATCTATCGAGATCTGGTGGTGCTTGAGGTAACTATTCTTACCACAGTATGGTAGGATATACAGGCGTGCAATTCAAAAATATTGATATGAGATACTAATTACCGCCCAAACTCATTTTTCTTAATTTTCGTTATAAGATGGATTCCTTTCTTATGCTTGGTTTTCACTATGACAATTTAATTGGTCAGTTGCTGTCAATCAAATGAAAAATGGCAACACGTTGGCATTTTTTCTACCTTTGACAATGTTAAGAAATTAAAAGCAACTGAATTATCGAATTACCAGGCATGCTACACAGGCCAGTATACTGGCCCTGTAGTTCGAAAAACTCAATACATGCACACTTTTTTACAATTACACTCACACTGGATTCACTTTCACAGCGCTTTCATCGCTACTAGCAACGAAATTTCAGAGCCAGTGGATTTTCACAGCAGCGGCTAGTGTATGTCAAAAAGGGGGATATCAGTGTTGTTTTTAATTACTTTTGATGGATTCCTTTCGGGTCTTCCCTCGAATCGTACTTTATTTCGGGTTTTCTTCGATTTCGTACAGGAAGCAACACTGATAACTTGTTTGTATTTACAAAGCAAATGAAGCAAATGTGAAAAGTTGCAAATAAAAGTGAATAAAAGTGAAAAATATACAATTTTATTACAATAAATATACACTGAAAATATAAAAAAAATATACACTGAAAGAAAATTAACTCAAAAACAAATCATTAAATTAAATTGATTCAATAGCAGCGAGAACCTTCGCATACGATAAAATTTTTTTAATGAACTTTCACTAGCCTGTGTAGCACCTCTTGCATGAAACCATGAAAGTTCGAAATTCTTCGAATCATTCGAACAGTACACGTATTCTTTCGCACTTTCACTGTCACTGGCCTGTGTAACCGGCCTGTAAAATTCACAGAAAATATAGAAAAATTTTATTAAGGTGATATTTCAATTGATTATCTTATATGCTGTCATAAAACTGACGTAGTGAAGACCAGGCTTTATGCGATAACTTTTTTATGCAATCGTTATCGGTCAAACTGCTTTGGGAACATATGCTACACATCATAAACTATCGAAAAATGTGAAAACAAAGAATTTAATTTTTTCGTCGAGCATCATGAGAACCTCCCTTTAAGGGATTCGAAAAAGATAAAAAAAAAATTTAATTATGCCAAAAATATGAAAAGGCTTTCTTAAAATTTAATAGAAATGGCAGTTTTTCTTGTATTTTATTTTAATAACTTTAATTTAATATTTACTTATAATTTCTCATTTATTCAAACTAACTTTGAAGTTACATTAAAAATGAGATTAAACAAAAAATTTTACACAAAATACCACAAAAAATTCTTCAATGAATGAAAACTTATTTAAATATATGATATAAAAAAAAATTGAAATTTTAGACACCGTAACTATGCAATTTTTATTATCGCGAAGTCGTTTGCAAATCTAAGACGTGTCTAAAGTTAAAAAAGATAACAAAAAAAAAATATTAAATTTTTATAAATATTTTAAAAGAATCTGAAGTATTTAAGTTTCAGTTTATGTGCAGACTTCTATATTAAGATATACTCGTGCTATACGTAAAGCGAATATAAAACAACAACAAAAATAATAGCAAAAACAACACAAGGTGTTGTTTTAAAATTCGGTGTCAGCAATAAGCTGACATTGGAATCCATAACTTACAATAAAAAGTGCTAAAAACAAAACAGCTTCGTCGTCGTCGTCATTGTTATTATTGAGCACGGGAATAAAGAAAAAGAAGAAAATAAAATAGAATTAAAACAGCTGCTACAAGAACATCTAAACAGAACCTAGGTAAGTAGTTTAATACAAAGCATATATAGCGGTAACATTTAACACCTCAGATTGGTCTAAGTGAGTTGTGTTTATTTAACAGCTCTACCGTACAGTTAAAAGCACTTTAATTCACTTAAATGCTTCTTTAAATGTTTAAAATTTCTTAAAATGTGTAACTTTCTTTTCAGTTTTAATTTGTTTTTTTTTTTGTTTTCATTTTAAAATAATTTTTTATTTTTAAGCGTTTACGTCACAATTCGCAGAAAGTTATGATCAAATTTTGAACAAGTCATTTCAGTTTTTAATGCAATACCTAACGAAATTTTGTTGCTGTTCTTTGGGCTGATATTAGCATGAAATGACTTTGAAAATGTTTGATCAAAACGTTTCAAAAAGTTTATTTTATCACAAATTGGTTGTACAGGGTGGCCCATGAAAGACTGACTGTTGTAAAACTAAACGGTAGGCGTATTAGTCAGCCGA
This sequence comes from Coremacera marginata, assembly GCA_914767935.1. Lineage (NCBI taxonomy): Eukaryota > Metazoa > Arthropoda > Insecta > Diptera > Sciomyzidae > Coremacera > Coremacera marginata. The sequence goes on from OU612043.1 coordinate 45,312,647, forward strand.
TTTGGTTTATTTTTACGCCAACTATTTCTTGCTATAAAATAATAATGCGTACCAAATTTTATTGATCTGAGATAATTTTTTCGGGAAATATGCCAGATTACCGATTTCGGTTATATGGGAGATGAGCGTGTTAGTCAACCGATTTGGAAAATTTTCACACCAACTTTTTTCGGTGACAAAAAAAAACAATGAATGTAAATTTTTATTGTTCTGGGATAATTCTTTTGGGGAAATATACCAGATTACCCATTTGGGTTATATCGGAGTTGGAATTTTCATTCATCCCATTTCAACATAATTTTGTGTGAATAGTTCTCTTGCCGTAAAACTTATTTCCACGAAATTTCATGGTCCTGCAGCAACATCTTCTATTTTTGTCCACGGCTTATATGGAGCCGCGACACTGCGTTGCGTTCAAAATTCGAGCTCTTACAGGTTTCTTCCATACATTAAACTTTGCTAAGGGATTTTGACAATATTGCAGTACTATTGTGACCGACGCTTTGTATCGGTCCCAATTGTTATGGAACAACGTTGAATTAAGCCTTCACGGCAGTATTGTTGTGACGAACTTTTTTGCCGAGGTATCACTCGCCGGTGTCCAGGGTTCGCTCACAAACAATTTAGTACACTGGGTTAAGTCTAGTTTATCGATTCTTCATGTTTTATTATAGAGTAGGAGTTTTTATTTGAGTTCAAAAGTTATAATATAAATTCTTAATTCATTCACTTAGAGTCAATTTTCCTTAATATATGTACATGCCATTACACTGTCTGAGACTTGAGTTTAGTGGCCTGATGCCCGACGTCATCCACCGTCCGCTGTTGGAATCGTCAACCGTACTGGCGCAGCGCGTAGACAGGATTCGAGAAAAAGTACTGCCAGCTGCAGTGGCACAACGCGTAGGCAGGACTCATAGAATTATAGATAGAATTGCCAGCCACAATGGCACAACACGTGGCAGGACTTAGGATAGAATCGCCAGCCTCAATGGCACAACGCGTGGGTAAGACTTAGGATAGAATCACTAGCCTCAATGGCATAACACTCAGGAGGAAGGTTTATTAGGAGGAATGTTTATCAGGAGCTAATTATTTGTAGATGACTTACCCGTGTGGCTGATACTGCAAGACTGAAGCGTGGAACAGAGTGCGATGTAGTTGTAGCGATTCCATGTAGTAACCTCATCAGCTGTTCAGTGTGTAGCATGCTACTCCAAAAAATATGTCCAGAATGGCGTGAGCGCTTCAGAGAACACTTGTTTATAAATTTTTACAAATAATGTTAATTTTGAACACTTATTTCGGGACTGACAACGTTTGCAGTACCGATTTGATATACCCGATCCTTAAAAAAAGCATCACAAATACAACTTTCAGAGCAGTGTAGTAATCAAAAGTTAAAGTTAGCTCAACTTGTGCTACAACTACAGCTACGAGCCGCAGACGTACTACGCATTCTGTGCGATTCCGTTCATTTAGTACATTCTTTTGATAGGTCATACTAAGTACCATGGTAGAATTATAAGGTATGGCCGACTCGGAGAGGAATGGAGTGGAAAGCAGAATAAAGCGAGATTGATGTCAAAATCAGCTGTTCATCGCGAATTTCTTTATGCTCACGTTTCGCAGTTGTTTTTAGGTTAAAACTGTTACAGGTTTTTTTTTTGCAATTTTAAGACTTCTTTCACATTTTATAGTTTTTATTACACTTTTTTATAATATTTTCACTCAAATTAGCACAAATTTAACACCCGCGATCGCACTGTTTGCAACTTGGAAACATAAAATATTTTCTTCATTTTCTACGAAATTCGTCGTTTTGACATATATCTTCCTTCTCATTATCCACTCTTCGTTGACGCGTGAGAGCACTCAGCGAAGCGGCCCTACCTTATCATTGTATCATGCTACGTACTACAAGCTACACCATTCTGGTTCCACTTGAATTTTAATTTGCCACTCGTTGTGTAATTCACCCAGCTTGACTGCACATCCATAGTGTGGTGAGCTTATGTTTCAGCTGTTTCGGTGCATGTTATAATGATTTACAATGTAGGAGTGACAGTTCTGTTGGCGATTTGGAGTTGGCAAAAACACATTGAAAAAAGAAAAAGAAGAAGCAGCAAAACAGATGACAAGCTAAACAAACTTTGTATTGATTTGACAACTCCCGATCGCCGCTCGTGAGAAAAAAGGTAGTTGTCAAGGCTACCTTGTAAATTATAGTATCATTTTTCGGTGTTCTTGACATATCGCTGTTCACCTCGGCCTAGTGTTGGCAACCAAGTGAAATTAATTAAGGTGTATGTTACATGTTTGCTTACTCAACACAGTGCTGCATCAGTATTTAACTAGCGAGTTAACCGAGAAACGAGTTGGCAACTTCCACCTTCACACTATTTAAGCCAAAAAGAAAACAAATTTTAATTTTCCGAAAGTTCTAGAGTAGTTTGCCCCTTAATCTGCTGATCTGATCACCTGCATTGTGCTCGCTTACAAAAGTAGCTATAATTCCCAAAGTAGTTTGAATTTTAAAACATTTTAAGTTGGTAATAATATTTTTAAGATATCTGTAAAAGAATGCAACAAAAAATTTAGGTTGACTTACAGTAGATGACCCCTTAAACTTGAGACTATGGTCAATAAGTCTATATTATACATCACTACCGTTGTATTCAATCTTCTTGACTCTTATTTAGTTCGACTGACTTTCGTTTTTAAAACTTAAAAAATGCAACATTTTCATTTTGAAGTGAATAGAAATATTTTGTTTTGGATTTTCGAACGAAAACGAAAAAAAAAAAACGAATGGGGAAAAGTTCCTTTTCCTCATCGAACTCTCCAAACCAAATATTTCCTTTCCTCACTCGCAAATTTGCACAACAATTTGTGCTTGTGTGCCTTCAAACTAAAAAGCAGCAGGAAGACAAAAATCGCAAAAACAAGTTTTCCCAACCAACTAACCAAACATATAGAAAATCAAGTTTCTACCCAAGAAGTCGTCGAGTTTATTATGTTGGCCTCATGCCTGTCACTTGCTGCTCCAAGAAAGCGAACAAACTCAGCCTCCAGCTATTGTATACTAAATCAACTTCATAAGCTTTTTTGTATAGTTAACATAGTTTGAATTTTTCAAGTAATGCCAATGCAACGATCGATTCGACCGACCAGTTGGTCGTTTGGCCAGACTTCCCCAGAGTGGCCTGTTTTCAGTAACATGGAGTTACTTTACGTTACGTTTTTGTTCCTATGTTACTTTTTGTGCTGCATGTGTAGCCAATTCTTGTTAAGTTGTTGGCAGCAAAAAGAAAAAAAAAAAAATTAAAAAGAAAAAAAAAACTAGTTGTTGGCAATGTTTGCTATATATCTACGTTCCCGGTTGGTTTGCTAGTCTTTTTTCGTTTTTTAAGTAAGCTGGCGGCACTTTTAGTTTTTACCACTTTACCACAGCATCTTCTAAGGAACTCATGGCAAAAAAACAATGGCAAACTTAAGGAAATGGAGCTTCTGTTGGCTTCATTGCCAATAAAGAGAAACGTGTGTGTGTGCAAGCAAAGCAGGAAGTTGATGTTTGCAGTTTCGATTCTAGTTTTTCACACCATGTTTCGGAGACGACACCCACACCTCTGGTGCTGCTGCTACCAGCAAGTATGTAGTTTTGCTTGCAATTCAGTGTAATTTTATATAGTTATTTGAGCTGAATTAATTTGTGTGAATGTTTTTGTTGCTCTTTGGAATTTGGCAAAATATCAACTGGTAATTGAGAATTTATTTAAATTTTACACGGTTCAAAGGAGTTAACAGTACTCTGCTCTGAAAGTATAAATTAAAGCACATATATAAAAAAAATCTAAATATCTAGAACTTTAAATCTTAAAAGACCTAGTTAAGTGTCGTTTTAGTTGTTTTAGAAGTAATTTTATTTTAATTCAGAAAATAATACTTGCTAGAAACATAAATCAGCCATAGTTACCAAAAAGTATGCCACATTTTCTCTTGGTTGATGATGACTTTTTATTATTTTTAAATCAGCAATCCTCCACATGCACGTGAACTCATCGAATTTCTTAAAGTCTATGGAACGAACTTAAGTGTCTTCCTATTATTTTCGCAGTTTTAAGCAGCTTGTTTAAGCAGCTTATTTCTAAATCGTTTTTTGAATTGAAATTAATTGGTTTAACACAATTTTTATATTTACCTATATTTTCGTTATCTTCTTTAATTATTTTTCTAGCTTGAACAAAAAATTAATATGAAATTAAGTGACACTCAACTGAATGAGCATTCATCGAACACAGCGCAAAGCAAAGCTAGTGAAAACCTGCACCATAAGCCAAACATAAACGAACAGAGCTGCAACGAATTAAAAACAGCTGACCGTGCGTTTAGACCGCCTGAACGAGCGAAAAATTCATCGCAAGCAATTTATTGCGATAAGAACGTCGTTCGGATCAACTGTTTATACCGCACGAACATCAATCGCGAACGAACCTTATCCGCCATCTTGTATGTTCAGGCGTTGTAAACAGAAAATTTTGTACTGGCCAAACATCAATAAATGCCGGGTTGAAAGCTCCTAATTTTTATATTAGTAGTAAAACTTCTACTCCTTTTCTTAACAACAAATTTGCCTGGCAAGCATTGAATAGCACAAAGAAGCGATTTTATTTTTATATTCAAATTTATAAAAGTGTAAAGTAATTCATAATTAATAGCAAATAATTTGCATTTAATTGAAATTAATGGATCCAGATGATGAAATAAAGGCTAGTGCTGCATTTGTTTTAGTGGCAAGCTTATTGAAAAAAAGAAGGAAAGGAAAGAAAGGTGCAGCTGGGTCACCAAAAACCTATGAAGCTAAGGAATCAAAGAAAAAAAACTTATTATTAATTTATTTTCCTATATTTAGACTTCTATTAAAATCAAATCACTGCTACTATTCTATAAAAAACCAACTACCGAAAATAATTGTTATTTTTAATAATATAACCACACTAGAAAAGTATACCACTTATTACAGTATAACAGTTTCTGAATCTGTATTTTAATTCTAAAAATCCTAATGTAATATTAAAGATGTTTTTTACTTACATCAATTATACTTCTGGTATCTTTTATTGCAAAGCGGCCGGCCATAAATTGCATTTCATTATATGCGAACCACTTTGAAAAAACAAAGTAAACATCACTACTTGCGGCTCCGGAACGCGTCAGAAAGGATTTTTGCCTTTCGCCTTAGTAGGATCATGATGTAACTAACAAGGTCATTAGTGACAGCAGCTATATTCACACAAACGGCGATCAAAGGTTGTCATTTGCCTGTATATTCTACTTTTTCTGCTTTTTTTACTTTTTTAATTTTCTACTTTGTACCATTTTTGACAACCTATGATCGCCAAACGAATTGTCACTGCCACCTTGTTAATTGCTTCATAGGTAGGATGAAAAAAGGAGTCCATTTTTTTCACCCCGATGATGTTTATTCTAATCTGGGCGACATGTTATAACTTCACTTTTGAAGCGAACATCGAAGCGAATTATCGATGTGGCAGCATGTTATAAAAAACAACAAAATTTTATGAAAAAATTAAAGCAAAGTTTATCGAAATTATCGCCTGTCGAAAGTATTGCAACATACCAATTTTCGACAAATTCGACATCGAAGTTTACGAAGATATAACATGTCGGCACTGGTCACAAATAATTTTCCATGCATTGCGTTTTACCGCATTCTTTTTGTAGTTTTTATTCTGTGGATTTCACAGGCACAGCTTTTCTTTAAGAAGGTCAATAAGTTCCAAAACTTTATCGGCTTGAATAAATATAAAAGTTAAAGTATATTTAACTTTAAGCTTTCTACATGAGCAAACCTTGAACACTTTGGTACTTTGGTTTGGTACTTTTCATGATTTCTTCTATTAAGATAGTCCTTTTTGCTACTTTTCTGTTTTTCAAAACAGCGTAACACCAGATTCTCCCAAAAAGATCGAACAAAGGCCGAACAGCCTGAATGAAAGATTGTCTTCGTTCGTTCGCCCTAATTTACTGTCTACACCGGGCGAACAGCTTTCGCGATAAATTTATAGCGAACGCTGTTTGTTCGGACATAGTGTGTACACCGATCGAACGAACGAGCTTTATTTCATTCGTTCAGGCGGTCTAAACCCACAGTGATATTGTCTTTTAATATTTGTCTTTTAATCTTGTCTATATGCTGTGCTGGGTGAGCGGAAAAAAAGAAGTGGAGCACAATACGGAGTTTATTGAAATTCTCGCAACACAAACACGTGGAAAGAAAATTATGAAGCAATTCGTGGCATCTGGGATGATTTCTTTAAAAACTTAACACTTTAATTAATAGAGCCCTGCATGAGTATGCTTTTTCGCCTCACTGAATATATTCTCTTGCTATAGAATAAAAAATTTCCTCTATCCCTTTTCTGCTTTGCTCATACCTGCTCATACACTCTCTTTGTTTTATTCAGATATAAGAATCTAAGGGAATAAGAGCACGATGCTTTACTTCCACCAGCAGGTAGCAAATAAAGCAATAAAAAATAACAAAAATATCAGTGTTCATACCCTGAATATTAAGCGAATATTTTTTAATTCGTTCGTTCGTAGAAAATAGATGTTTTTTGTATTGGGACCCAAAGAAGGGTGGTAGATAGGGGGTAGGTGTGTTTGGGAGAAATGTTGAGGGGCAAAAAATAATAGGACCTACTCATATATTTGACCCCTCTAGGAGTTCAGCTACGGCCGATATAAACTATTTACGACAGCTTTTGTGTTTTTTTGTGGTGGCGGCCGTGGCGTAGCGGGTAGAGTGTCTGACTCTTACGCCAGAGAACCCAGGTTCGAATCCTCCATCCGACACAGAGAATTTTTTCAATTGAATTAATTTTTCTGTTCGGCCGTCACCTCTCTGCAGGCAATGGTAAACCTCAGAGAGTAAAAACTGCCATGAAAAGCTTCTTGAGAAGATAAACCGTTCGGAGTCGGCGTAAACATGTAGGTGCTGTTCTCGATCATTTGTGTGCAAGCATTTCACATCACACACAATACAATTGTTAATAAGAAGCTCGGTCAAAGTGCTTTCAAGGGCTGAGGTGGCCATTTCGTTTTGTGTTTTTTGTATGGGGAGCCAAAGAAGGGTGGCAGATAGGGGCTAGGTGTGCTGCAAAGAAATGTTGAGGGGCAAAAAATAATCGGACCAACTCATATATTTGACCCCTCTAGGAGTTCAGCTACGGCCGATATAAGCTATTTTCGACAGTGTTTGTGTTTTTTGTATAGGGACCGAAAGAAGGGTGGCAGGTAGGGGGTAGGTGTGTTGCGAAGAAATGTTGAGGGGCAAAAAATAATAGGACCAGCCCATATATTTGACCCCTCTAGGAGTCCCAGCTACGGTCGGAATAAACTATTTTCGACAAGTTTTGTGTTTTTCGTATGGGGACCCAAAGAAGGGTGGCAGTAGAGGGTAGGTGTGTTCAGAAGAAATGTTGAGGGGCAAAAAATAATAGGACCAACTCATATATTTGACCCCTCTAGGGGTTCAGCTACGGCCGATATAAGCTATTGTCGACAGTGTTTGTGTTTTTTGTATGGAAGGTAGCGAATAAAGCAGCAAAAAATAGTTTATTAAGTGCTCAGAGAAAAAACTGAAACAACGCCTGGATCGCAAGCTCACCTCAGTGCAAGAGTGTATGAAAAGAGAACAAATAAAAAGTTATTCTCTTGCGCTACACGACCTGTTGTTTACATTTATTCGCTTGCAGCTTTGCTTGCAGTGACTGCTACAGCAGAGAATCAGGGTATATTCACTTGATGAATATATTCATGCAGGGCTCTATTAATTAAACATACTTATTATTAAAATTTCGAAATAAAAGTACCCCTATGCTGTGCTGTAGCACAAATATAACATTTAAAAACTTATTTCATAAAAATCGACCCAGTACTTTTGGAGTTTACTGGAAATAAAAATGTCCACTTCAATTTTATATAATAGTATAGATTTCAAACAAAAGCAATCCCTTCACACTTTCATAAATACTTTGGTCGCAAAGAATATTTCAAAAATGTAAATAAGTTAACCAATAAAGAATTCAGAATTTTTAACAATAATATAAGAAGTTTACTTTTGCTGAAGCCTAAGGAGGGCAACTTTTCCTTCCCACCTGCGGACCAGAGATCTGCAGCAAGTCATTATAAACATAGTTGACTCGAGTATATACGCATTAATTTGGCTTCTACTTCATATTCAGACTTATCAAAAATGTTGAAGCATTCATAACACGCAACTTAAATCCAATGCTTCAAGAGTCATACTCTGACTCACAGTCGAACGTAGGCGGTATGATTTTAACTTCATTTCAATAAGTACAACATGTTGTGAACAACATGCACAAGCACTTCAAAGGAATGATGTGTTTTTCAGGGTTACCAGCTCTGGTATAAATTAAGAATTTTAGTTTGATAAATGCTATTATTGAATTGTTCTAATGCTATTGACTATATGGTAACACTTCCTATAACGGTACGAAATGAAGGTCAACGCTTCTGTTTTATTATAATTTGTTGAAGTGAAGTGTGTCTCATTTTTTAAACGGAACAAAGCTAAATAAGTAAGTTAATAAATTATTATATAAATATTATGAACAGAAATGATATATAATTTTCAAAAGTATCATATTTAAATAATGTATTTTCTTTTTTTTATGTGAATATACGTGAAGTTACTTATATAATTATTTTGCTGAATTTAAATAAACAAACTTTATTAAATTGAAATTTATTTTTATTATTTCTTTTGGAGAAGTTCCCTTTATATACAAGGTGTGTTATTTTACTTTTACACCATTTCGTGAAACGCACAGCGAAATTCTATAAAAAAGTGTTTACTGTATCTTAAAATCCAATTAAATGTATTTCGTTATAAAAAATTCTATGGTAACCCTGCTTCTCTTCTAACAGCGAGCGTAAGTTCAAAAACAGCCACTGCGTTTGACTGGAAAAATTCGCACGCATTCCTAATGAACTATGGGACTTTAGCTTGAGCTATGAGTACTTTGTTTGAGCTATGGGTTTTCGGTATGATTTATAACAAGTTCTTTGATGTTGCAGAGTATTTGGTAGACTTTGACGTTCGATTGACGAATCAAACATTGAACTATGATTTTCTTTCTGTAGCAAGAGTGCTTCGAGTAGTAGTGGTGGTTTTTGTTTGAAGTGCACGCACTACAACTCGGTTTTGCATGAATCACTATAAGTCGCAAAAACGTGACTCGTTGCAGATCTCTGCTGCGGACGCCCTTGAAAGGAGAGTTTAATCTTAAACGTCGTTATATTTCAATTTTGAAGTCCAACTCCCTTCGACAAGTTTGACTCAAAGTCAGTTGTTTGGAATGATCCAGGCTAATATTGGCCTCTTGAGCTTAACACACTGGCCCAATCCTTGTTGATCCTTAGAAAACTTGTAACTGTTTTTCGGTGAAACCACTAACTAAAATCAGTTGTTGGTTAGCATCTACCACAATAAATGCCTTTCCTAAACGCCATATTTATTGTAGTGCGGTCACTCATCCCATTCAAATTCACATTCCCATTCCCATTCTCATTCCAGCTCGAATAGCGAACAATATGCTTACTTCGACAACTTTACTCATTTGTAACATAAAAGCTGAAAAGACGAAGTTAAAGTTGACGCCGTAACCAGACCAAACCAAGCCGCTAACAAGACACAAATTTCTGTGTTTTAGCATAAATACCTATTTTGTGTTGCTCTTACGCAGCTTGTGCGCTTTCATTGAATGGTTTTACAACAAAATCAGAACATCGAATAGAAGCATAATCAACGAGGCAACCAGGCAGTAGATGCAACAACTACAACACGCAACTATTTGTTATTTACCCTTTTTTGGGAGTTAAACTCTGCTTGTTTTGCTTCTACTTTAATATTATGGCTATTCACAGATTGTTGGCAGCTGGCGAATCAACGTCATCGTCATCGCCCCACTCATCGTCTTCATAGTCAAGCTGCAAGTGCTGACTGTTTGGTGGCTGTCATAAAGCTGCCAACGTTCCTTGGCTGTTGGAATCTCTTTTCAACGTACACATAGTTAGTTAACTACATTACTTTTATGCTTTCTGCTTCTTATTTTAGGTTCTATTCATCTCGCTGACTGTGTCTGTGTTCAGAAAGTTTCCCTAATAAAGCTCTCGGCTGATAAAGCTGCTTCGAAGGGTTTGGACAGCAACCATCATCATTATCATCATCATCATAATAAAATGTCTTAAAAATAATCCACAAGCTCCAGTTGGTGGACTTCTACAGCAGTTATAAAGAAAAAAAAACGCATTAAGTAGAAGAGCTCTGTGCATAATTAAAAATGTTAACATTAACGTTGTTTGATCTCATCACCATCGCACGCTACTGTTGACGAACCAACAAAGTTTGCTGTAGTTTGTTAGTTTGCTGCCGCATTCATCAGCTCATTCATCATCAATGATGCCGCTGTCAACTTTGGGAAAACTTTCTTTACTTTTTTTTTTTTCTTTTTTCATATAAATTTTTATTTGTAGTTTTTGCATTACTTATATTAAAGTTGCTCCCCCGGTGCCATTGGTTAAAAGCAAGTCAATTGGCATAATATAAGACGATAGCTAGAGTACAGTGCAATACAGTGGAGAACTGGTGTAGAAGTTATGGCTTAAATACTGGTATAAAGAAAAAAATTGGTTGCTTTAGAATAAATGAATAACTAGAATAAATGAAAAGATGTTATAACTGGGAATTTTTTATCGGCTTGACTTCGTAGTCCTTTAAAGACGGTTGAAATTCAGGAGTTTTACTTTTCTTCGAGAATTGTAGCTTTTTACTATCTTTTCTCTGCCTTTAAAAATTGTACGAGTTATAAATACCAAGTCCGGTTCGAAAAGTAAAAAAAAAAAAAACGAAATGGCCATTTCAGCCCTTGAAAGGATTTTGACCGAGCTTCTTATGATCAATTGTGTTGTGTGTGATGTGAAATGTTTGCACACAAATGATCGAGAACTGAACCTACATGTTTTACGCCGACTCCGAACGGCTTATGTTCTCAAGAAGCTTTTCATGGCAGTTTTTTTACTCTCTGAGGTTTGCCATTGTCTGCAGAGAGGTGACGGCCGAACAGAAAAATTAATTCAATTGAAAAAACTTTCTGTGTCGGATGGAGGATTCGAACCTGGGTTCTCTGGCGTAAGAGTCACACACTCTACCCACTACGCCACGGCCGCCACCCAAGAGTAGTTCTTCATAAATAGACCAAAAGTTACGCCCAGATGATTTTAAGTCAAGTTTTCGACTACATAGTTCTGATCGAGAAATTAAAATTTGTGTCCAATTTTCAAGAAACTAATTTTAGAAATAACTTTTCTTGGGACTGATACACCCACTCGTTAACCCCGCTTAAAGTGGAGTAACTAGTTTCTTTCACAAGCCGATATTCTTTAGTTCATCAGCTTTGTAGTTGCCTTCTATGCCACGGTGTTCAGGCACCGGAGATGAGGTGGATTTTGAATTGCTCGGCCATGTTGTTGAAAGATTTGCGACATGCAGCGAGGGATCCTCAGGGAATGCGAACATTATAGATTTTGATAAAGATTATCTCGGGCATACATACCATATTCTCTTGCTATAGAATAAAAAATTTCCTCTATCCCTTTTCTACTTTACTCATACACTCTCTTTGTTTTATTCAGATACTAGCAGGACCCAGTTGTCCGCGGCTTCGCAACGGACGTTCCAACAACCATTCTTTTTTATTTGTGGGCGGTAAAAGGGGGTGTGTCAAACATTTTTTCCCGTAAGCCATCTTGTGCTCGAACACAATCTGCTGCCAAAATTTCACCGCAATCGGCCCAGAAGTTTTGGAGTCTTAATGATTTTTAAAAAGTGGGCGTAATTAGAGTGTCACCACGTCAAATTTCACTCTTATACGACCAAAACCGTCTGAAATATAGCATTTTCATTGATTTGTGGGCAGTAAAAGTGGGCGTGGAAACCCAGTTTTGCTACAATTGCCAAAAGTAACCATACCAACTAAATTTACAAATTTTAGCCTCAAACAATCGAAACTGTCTGAAATATTGTATTTTTATTGATTTGTGGGTGGTAAGAGGGGGCGTGGTAAAAACTAAGTATGCGAAAACCTAATATAGTACGCAAGTCCTTATACGCGTTTTAAGTTTGGGCGAAATCCGTTCAGCCAAACAAAGAAACAAACAGAATATGATTTTTTTTTTTTAATATAGATATAAAAAACGAAGAGAATAAGAGCACGATGTTTTACTCAAACCAGCAGGTAGCAAATAAAGCAATTAATAATAACAAAAATGGAAATGGATGTTTTTTTGTATTGGGACCCAAAGAAGGTTGGTAGATAGGCGGTAGGTGTGTTGGGGAGAAATGTTGAGGGGCAAAAAATAATAGGACCAACTCATATATTTGACCCCTCTAGGAGTTTAGAGGGTAAATTGAAATATTATTAGCTTGCAAACTTTGAAACAAACAACAAACAAATAAAACAATTTCATCAACATTAGAATAATCATTTCGCCTTCCAATTGCAAGGAATATTTTTTGTCATATTCATAAACAACCTCCGCTTGTATGCTTTTCTTACGTTAGCAAAAAGTGCATTTTAGTAGGTAATGTTTAAGTTTCTGCAAAAGAATTACCAACAGCACCAAAAATTGAGCGTGACTACGCAGTATAGTACTGATTATGCTTTCTCTCACAGTGTCAGAATTGTCAAAACCAATGCAATAATTCTCTGTCACTTGGCAAACTGAGTCTCTGCTCAGTGTTGTTTTGCGTTTTTTTTTTTTTTGACAGTTCAGACACTCGGCTCTAAGCCATGCATCTACCCTCTTTATTTTACCATGAGTCGAAGCGAGAGTTGACAAAGAGCTGGCAATACTTTTTGTGCATTCTATTAATAGGGGCGTTCACATTATCAAATTCTTCATCAAATTATTGGTCAAACAGTTTGACCACGCAAGTGTTCATATTATCAAATTGTTCGTCAAATTTCATTATTGTCTTGCACACCGAAGTGAACACATCAGCAGCACTCCATATGCTTTATTTTTTAATAATCTTTTTTTATAAATTTCCGATTTAATCTGCCACAGTTATGAATGTGGTCTATACATTTCAATAAAACCATTACAAAAATCTTCTTCATCGTGCATTTTGAATTGATGTGTTCACGTTGAAATATTTTTTTAAGTGACGAAATCGCACTAGAAAATTTGACGAGTGTTCATACGTCAAATTTTTCACCAAATCGTTGGTTTAACAACCGAAAAATCCAAATATTTTGATTTTCGTCAAATGATTTGACCAACAATTTGATGAGTGTTTACATGTCAAATTTTTCGTCAAATTCCATATATATTTCTGTTAGTCAAATTTTTTGATGACTTGTTGGATGAAAAATTTGATAATGTGACCGGCCCTAATAGCTATACATGCTAAGACTCAATTCAATCATAAAGGAAAGTAGAGAAAAGATGAACTAATTGTTGATTTAAGATGAATTTGAAGTGGGAACCAGAATGGAGGTGTTCATACGTCAGTCAAATAATTGAATCAATCAAAATTTGTTGTTGCTTTCCTATTAAAAAAAAAAAAAATTAACCATAATCTTGTCTCGTCAGTCAAAATTTTGATTGAGCTCCAGACCTGCATCAATCAGTCAAAGAGTTGCATTATTTTACTTGTCTGCTTTTTAGTAGGCAATTATATCGAAAAAAGTAGTTAACTGGAAACAAAGGTAGTTTTTTTGAAGCGATAAAGAGGTGTAGTTTCTTCAGTTCCTGCCATAGTTTCATTAATTCTATTGTTTTTTTTATGAATTGCATCCGATGCTCATTCAAATAGGTATAATTTCCGGCGTTTTGATTTCCTGATGTGATCAATTTTAATCCTTAAAGATCAACTATATTTCCGCTATTGTTTTTAATTTTGTAAAATTTTTATGCACACAAAACAACTTAACAAAAGAAACACCCAAGTTAAGTGATGCACACAGCACGATATGAATTCACAAAATAGTAGGTAGCAGAAAAGTAACTGTGAAACCTAAACAGGAGCGGCAGCGTTGTTTATCTGTCACAAAATCGTCATGCTAATATTAATTGTATGAAGCAAACCATAATAACGCGACGGCAACGCTGAGCGGTTGGAAAATCCAATTTTGAAAGAGCGTTAGGAAGTGAAGTTTGCTACAGAAGCAAAGAAAAAGTTGTCATTTCTGTGAAAAATATTAACATATGTTGACGATAAATATTTGCTTGCACAAATGGAGGTAAGTAATTAATTAATAATTAAAATTAGCTTGTATTTAATTTCATTTTGCACTAATTACAGAATATAAGCGAAAAGATAATTGAATTGGTTCACGTTAACCCTTGCATTTACGACAAAAAGGATACAAAATATAAAGACGTGAAATATAAAGAACGAATTTGGGAAGAAATTGGGAAGCAAATAAATCTGCCGGGTAGATTAAGCAAAATATAAGCTATACATATTTAAAAATAATTAATTAAATATTTAAATTAGCTAAAGAATGTTAAGTAAAGTTGAAGAGCCTACGCGACAAATACAGAAAATAAAGAATACCGAAGATCTTCGGAATTAATTTTTATTTTCACAAATTTCCTAGCACCAGAAAATGTACAATATTTATTTACTAGATGCCAAACACTTTTTGGCAACATTTGACATAAGGTCGCCGCTCTTATTTAGGGAAGACAATTCAGCGTAAACGCCAAGTGGCTAGTAACGCGCCGCTCAACGCTCTTGCTTAGGTTTCAAAGTAACAAATGCCTGCGTCGGAGCTTCAATCAAAAAATTGTGTATGAGCAAGCGTCAATAAAAATTTTCAGAGAGAGTTAAAAAGAGTAAAAAATCGCGATATACTTCAATCATTTGACTGATGTGTGAACACCTACTAAGACTCAATTCAATCATAAAGGAAAGTAGAGAAAAGAAGAACTAATTGTTGATTTAGGATAAGTTTGAGCTATGCAGTTAAATATGCTTTCGTAGCCCGGATCATAGCATCCTGTGTTCAATCCTCAATGCAAGCAAAAATGTGTTAAATAGCAATTTTTTTCGTTTCTATGCAACAAGTGCGGCGAATTGTTGTGTTGTTGTTTTCATAAGAACCATTTCGTTACATTGGTTTCACCCCCCCCTCCCCCCCCCATTTAGATCACCGTATTGTTGAACACGCGGCTATAAAAGTTTCACTTCAAAAACTAACCTTAATGTGACATTTATCACTATTTTTGCTATAAAAATAATTCTCATTATTTGTAATGTTAAAATGAATAAAAAAAGGAAAACAATTTTGTAATTTGTATTTGTAAGAGAATAAAGAATAAATGAATAAATAAATAAATTTTATTTAATTTTGCAAACGTTTATCGTCTATCGTATGATAATTCATAATAGGGGGGTGAGTCTCCGAACATTATTGTTTTGGGCAGTTACGATGGTCAGCTCTCTGTCATGTTTCGAACTTCTCTCATTATACCATTATTTCTACAACATTCCCAAATATCTTGTTATTTGTCAAAATTTATTTTACCATCGCATTGCGAATAATTTTTAATCTTTAATCAAATACTCTTTAATCCCTCTTCTAGTTAGTCCCAGTACATTTTTCAACTCATCTTAATTTATGCATTTCTATACTTTCACATCGCCAATCTAATTTCAATCTAATTTTAACCTAATAAATCATAATTTAGTTGAACATCACTGATTGATGACTTCGCTAATAATGCCAGTATTTCTCAAAACCATCAGCACATTTTTTCTATGTTGCCGTAAATTGATATATTAACCCTTTTACGCCCCACACTTTTGCACAAATGAACAAAGAGCAAAATAATTTCGTTTGCTGTTTATAATCAAAACTTTTTCATTCCATATAAGTTGTGAAAAATATGATTTTCTTCAAGTAAAATAAATAAATTGTTTGTTTTTGTAACATTTGGCTGGAATATTAATATTGTACCGTATAAAACAGCCCACATCATAAATAATAAAAGGTCAGCAGAATGAATCGCATTCTGCTGTTACCACTTTTGCCGCCACTGTTACTGCTTCTACTGCTGCGGGCTAATCTATCCAAGTAGTGACCTTCTGAAAAACTTTACGCTGCTTTCATTTTCGTATTATTTTGTGCCAATACTAAATGGATAGCAGTTATGTAGGCGACACATACATGACTACACTGATAAAATAACTATGATCTTAATCTTTGGCATGAAATAGTTTGGCATTAGTTGCTCGTAAACTAAACATTTACTACAAATAGATATTAACGAGAAACAATCTCATAAAATTTGAAAAAAAAACTTTTATCTGCTTATTTGGCAATATTGTGGTTGCTTCGATTTCATTGACTTCCGGAAATAGAAGTAGTTCTGAAAATATGACTTCGCTTAAGATTTCAAACATATGTAAGGTCGTATTCCGTATATACCCAAAAATAATTTCGGGTACTTCCGAAAGTATTTGAATGCTAGAAAATTTATCTCTATCAGACTAATTCATTGTTGAGGAAAAAATTAATTTTTTCCGATTTTCAGCCATAAGAAGAGGAAGCAAAGTTTTATTATTCTATTGACAAGTTTAGCAAAAGGTTTAATATAAAGTTTATATTCAAATTCATAAATAACGATTTCACTCAGAGAATTAGGTAGGAGTTACTATTAAAAATCTGAGTTTATTCATTTAATAGGAACCAATTCTTGAGTTTCCAGCATAAAAATGCTTTTAGTACTTTCAATGAAAAAAGTGGCTAAATATATGAAAATTTTCACTACAAAAATATAAAAATGTTAAATTTTACAATTTCGATCTTTCAATTAATCAATTGAACTCTCTGTGCGCACATATAATAAGACATTTAATATTTGCCAGTATCGCCTTTAGTCGAAATTCGACCATATAAAGGCGATTTTTTTTTGTTTTTATTGAAAAACTTTTGGCAAAGTAAAAAAAACAAAGTTTTTTCAATAAAAATTTGATATCAGTTTTCCTTTCCTAATGAATTCGCCACTAGTTCTCTCGTTCGTATTTCATATCGCCCATTTGGCCGACAAATATACACTGGAAATCGTTCATCTGTGTTTATATTCTTCGTTTTTTTTTTACAAAAACTTCTCCCTAATCTAATTTATTTAGACGAAAATATATTTAAATCGTTTGAAAAATTCGGGAGCAAATGGTTCCTAACTGTTTCGCACTAAATATTCAAAGAGGGTCGAGAAAACGTTGGGTCTTTCTCTATCTCTCTCTCTATCTCTCTATCTACATATGTTAATCCAGATAACAATTTTACCTAAATATTTGAAGTTATTACAGCTCAAATTTGAAAAGCCTTGTATAAAAGTAATTAATCAAGTTTTGCTTGAAAGAGATTGGTAAAAGTCTTAAAAATTCCATTTTCTTGTTTAATTGCTTACATAAAGCTTTATTCAATGATACATTTAAGGAAGTATTCAAGAACATTTTTATTCAAGTATAATTCCTTATATAAAGCTTTATTCAAGGACACATTTTTAGAAAGTATTTAAAAAGATTTTTACTCATGTATAACTTATTATATAAAGGCTTATTCAAGGATACACTTTTAGGAAGTATTCCAGAAAATTTTTACTCATGTTAATCTCTCATAAAAGAAACTTGCCATCACAAGTTTTTTATTTCAATCATGATCGAAAACAAGAAGCTAGCATTGCTGCTGATCATGCTCTCTTTCGCAGCTACCATAATTGGCAAATTCAATGCAAATAATTTTCTGACACTTGGCAAACTGAATCTATGCTCAGTGTTGTTTTCGTTTTTTTTTTTACGGTTCTGGTGGTCGGTTCTCAGCCATGCACCTACATTATCTAATTATACCATGATTTCAATAATAGAAAAGAAAATATAAAAGAGTTTGTCTGCGCCAGGCGTCGAACCACGGAACTCTTGACTGATAATCTGTTTGTTTAGACCGCAGGGCTACCGAAGCAATTATGACCGTCAAAATAAGTGCTTTATATGAAATATTTTCAGCTGAGGCTTTTTTTAAAAAGTTTTACTTAAGGAAATTCAAAGAAAATAGTAAGTAAGTTTTAACGTTATTCAAGCAAATTTCTGAATAGGCAAGTGGATAGTGTGTTTGGCAGTTGAAACAAAGGTTCCGAGTTCAAACCACGCTGGGTGCCCATGGGAAGCATACAAATATTTTTAAAATGTACAAGATTTCTGCTCTAAAATGAAAAAAATAAAATGAAAGGTATTTGCAGCAGTATATGCTTATTAAGAGTTAAATCAAAATCTAATTTTTTCACAGTTTCAGAGTTCCTAAATAATACTTGAATAAAAACCTTAAATAAAACAATTATAAAACTGTGTAATAGTTCTTGCATAACGGAATTAATTTTATACCCATTTTATCCACTCATATACATTGTATAAAACTTGTTCAAGGATTATTCAAGTACGTTTAAATTTTGAACCCCTACATAAATTTCTTATATAAAGCTTTACTCAAGAATTATTTAGATGAAATTGTTATATGGGACGTAACATGTATAATATCCTGCATAAACTTTTATTAGAATTAGTATTAATTTTATTATTCATATTATTCCTAGTAACACCCTGTAAATCGTATTGTAATCACTTAGGTGTTATTTGTATTAATTTTATTATTAGTAATATTATTATATTATTATTGTTAGCACTCTGTATAATATTTTTCTCTGCAGAGGCAAGTACTGACACAAAAACATATAACATCCAAAGCAGGAAACAAATATACATAACTAGCAGGCCACAGTGGTCCGCTGCTTCGCCACGGACGTTTTTTCTTTATCAATAAAGAGCGCTAACACGTTTATGTTTCTCATTAGATGAGTGTGGAGTGAGATAGAGCGCAAAAATTTCATATAAAAAAATCCTAAGCATGCTCAATGTTCATCAATATAGGTTAAGTCACTTGAGAGAAAAGCACTCTTTTTCCGGCTTTGCTCGAACTGTCAAAGTAGCTGTTAGCTAAAAATTCAGGTTTTTTTTTTTCTTGATTTCCTTTTATCCATTCTGACAGTTCGACCGAGCTTCTCTCAAGTGACTTAACCTGTATTAATAAAACTTGAGCATGCTGAAGATGGTTAGTGAACCGCCTTAACCCATTAAGTCCGGGAAGAGTACAATTTTCATAATACGATGTTTGAGACTAAATTTCTGGCATAAAAAATTGGAATAAAAAAATTCATACTCGCTCTTTCGATTGGTGCAGTCAAATTTGCATAATAATGACTTTAAAAATAAATATGGCACATTGAAAAAAAAAAAAAATTTTTTTTGCGTTTTTTTCTTGTGAATCTTTTTCGCATCAATAAAGTTACTGAATCAATGCCGAACCGCAAGCAAAAGTGCAAAAAAATATCTAAACTATAACTAGGAATATTTGTTTTTTGCTTTGAATCTAACCTCAAATTCGTAATCAGCGACCTCAAAAACCTCCCTATACATATTATTAGTAATTTTGAAGCATTTTATGAAATTTAATCGGCCATATAAGAGCAGCCATCTTGAATTTTGAAAATCTAACCTTATTATTGATGCGAAAAAGATTCACAAAAGAAAAACGCAAGAAATTTTTATTTTTTTAATTTAAAATGCGCCTTATTGATTTTTAACCTTCACCTGGCATGCTCATCCTGAGTAACACACCTGGACTCGTGGGGTACGTACGAACCTCAGTGATTAAATTTTTGTAAAAATGTAAATATTAATGATTTTGTCTCAAAAAAATTCAGAGATCATCTTTGGATACGACTTTAAAGTATAAAATAGTCCAAGTTGAAAAAATAAAGATCAGCGTTCATAAAAATCCGGGAAACTGTAAAACTTGAAAAAACATTTTTTTTTTTTTTTTGTTTTTTTACCGGTTGTACGTTACGAGTTTCGAGTTTCGATTTTGAAGGTTTAGATATCGAAAATCGACGAAAAAGAATGTGGGGTATGTAGGTACCCCACGAGGCCAGGTGAAGGTTACAGTCATTATTATGCGGACTGACTGCACCAATCAAAAGAGCGGCCTCAAAAATATTAGAATATGTAAGTTTGGAATTTTTTATTTAAATTTTGTATAACAAAAAATAAGTCTCAAACATCGTATGAAAATTGTGCTCTCCCGGACCTAATGGGTGTTAATGGCGCGTTTATAGTGAACACTTATGTGTTATAAGAACTTATAGCTACTTATAAATTGATTTTCAGTGCTTATACCTCTTAACCTTTCGTAGCAAACATACCGAAAACAATAAACTGACATAAAAACCTTAACTTGCAAGGAAGCAGCAAATATTTTGTATTGAATACTGATTTGATAATAGAATTCACAACAGGTTCTTTAACGCAAATAAATAAATAGCAGCCCTAAAGCCATCCAAAATATCATCCATTCTAGGTTAGTCGGACATTGCTGGAACTTAGGTGCGAATCAGCTACTCGTCCTTCCATCGGAGTCTCTGCGCAGGCCTTCTACCACTTCTGTTTTGTACGATGCACTGACTTGGGTGCAAATCAGCTGCTGATTCTTTCACCAAGGTCTTTGACTTGGGTGCGAATCAGTAATGATTCTTCCACCAAAGTCTCTGCACATGCCTTCTACCTTTGCTGCTTTGTGCACTGCACTCACTACGGCGCGAACCAACAAAGTCTGTGTGGCCACTGACTAACTGCCTCTCGTTTTACTTAGGCTGAGGTCAGACGACGATTGTTTGAATGGCGTTCGATATGTTTTGTTGTTGCTTTCAATGCAAAACTGTCAAAAATCAGTGAGAGTGAGAGCGGATGAACACATTGTAGAGCAATCAAAATTTGTTCATTTTTGAACGCTGCACATGACAGCAATCATCGATCAGGACAGTGTTTCTAGGTGGCAAAATAACGAATATGCTGACTTTTAGTGGGTAAAAAGTATTTTTTGAGAAAAGTAGTACTTTTATACTACAATATAATAAAAAAAGAGTTGCATAAACATAAGAGTGCTTGGCTATATTCACACAAACGGCGAACATAGCATGTCATTTACTTGTATATTTAACTTCTTATTTTTCTGTTTACATTTTTCATAGATTATCAAAAATCGTACAAAGTCGAAAATAAAAACAAGTAAAAAAAAAGATGAAAAGTTTAATATACAAGCAATTGACAACCTGTGGTCGCCGTTTGTGCAAATATAATTGCATGATGCAACTAACAAGGTGGTAGTGACGGTTCTTTTGGCGATCATAAAATGTCAAAAATGGTACAAAACAGAAAATAAAAAAAATTAAAAATAAATAAGTTATATATACTCGTACAACCAAATGACAACCTATGGTCGTCGTTTGTGTGAATATAATTGAATGATCCAACTAACAAGGTGGTAGTGACAGGTATTTTGGCAATAATGGGTTGTCAAAATCGATACAAAGTCGAAAACAAAAAAAATTTGATAAAAGAATAAAATGTAAAATGTATAGGCAAATGACAACATATAATTGCCATTTTGTGAAGCCAACTGTCATAGTGGGATTATTATAAGGTGTTCTCATCCCATGAAATTTTTCGATATGTTTTTTGACATGCTGCCTTATTTTGACAAGTTTCATACATGGTTTGATATATGATTCTATGAAAATGTCAAAATAAGCCAGCCTTTTTTTTTCCGATTTTTCGGATGAGAACACCTTTACTACGTATACTACCTTATTGATTACATCATGCATGAGCTCACTAATGCCGTGGTTATGCTAGCCAAACATGATTGCCAAACATTTTTGGTTGTTATTGTTTCACGTGTAAAGTGAGAAATAAATTTTTCTCAAATTCATTCTCTCGCTCTCGGATCGAACATTTTTGATTGCTGATTGAAACAGCAAACATGCCGAACTTTCTGGTGTTGCCTGCCGTCATTTTCCACAATAGCATCAAAAAAGTAGCAACAAGTATTAAAAATTTAAATAAATTGTGTAAAAATTATGAAATTTAAATAAATTGTATTGTAAAATAAACAAAAATAAAATAAAAAATAAATAAAAATTTTCCCTTCCTATTGATTGCCGCTTTAAATAAATATTAATAATTTTGTGCTTGCATAAGTTTACTACAAAAAAAAATAGGCTTAAATCAAATTGCAAAGTAATTACCATCAGTTCGTATTGTTGTGTTGTATATAATTTAATATATTTATGTAGGAATATATATAAAAAATAATATATAAAATATAATAATATAAAAAAAGTGCATTAAAAAGTGTATATATAAAAATTAGGGTTTTTTAATTTGTGTTTGGCATATTATTACATTAATGCAACTGTACAGTAAACAGAAGCATAACCACTAAACAAACATTTTGAGCGACGAGATTAAATTATCGGAAATGAACACCAAATGTTCGGCAATCATTTTTGGCTAGTATAACCAAGGCATAATGCCTTCCAAGCAGAACTGGTCATGCAAGATCAATTTGTTTGTAGTACGAAATAAAGAGGGAGAAGAAAAAGTAATGAAATTTATGAAGTGTCAAAAATTGAACGCCAATCAATTCGCTGCCGTCTGACCGACCAGCAATCAAAATGTGAAAGAGAGTAGAAATAGTTCATTGAATGCCGTTCAAACGATCATCATCTGACCTCAGCTTTATAGAGCATACGTTCGAGGGCTCCTTCTAGTTTTGTACCAGCGCTAGAAGGATTTATGTAATCGCTAGAAGGATTTATGAAACCTCGACGACCTGTCTCACCGACACCGACACCGACTATGCGAATCATCACACCGACTACTTGAATTTGCCATACCGACTTAACATTCTACGAACTTTTGAATCAGTTTTTCTCACTGTGCAGTTATGTATGTAAGAAATTGTCTACAAATCTACTCAGTATTATATTGAATGACATCTTGTCATTTTGTTTGTTGTCAATTGTTGTAGGGTGAATTGCGTCATGTTCGCAAAAAGCATCCAAGTAAGTATGTGTCACCAAATGAAGTAATATTTTTCATTCGATATCTTTAATATTTTCCTTGGGTTTGACTGACTGCTTATTTGATCGTATCAGAAAATTTATTTGTAACAATCTATCCCTTGTTGGTATTGTTGTTGGTGTTGTTGTAATTTCCCCCACAATATAGCATCCTTGGTTATATGCTGACCTTGTTTTTGTTCCTGTGCGCGTTTATTTTGCTCATAAAGTACGAGTATTCATATTAATTAGTTTTGCTTTCATGCTAAATATTTTCGTTTGTTCTATTGAGATTTTTTTTTTTTTGTTCTTTTTTCTGATTTAGTCTTTGGTCCAGCACATACGAAGCTGTCATTAGTAGTACAACGTATCCACACTTGTGTCATAAGTTGTTGGAATTTTGTGTAACCGGTTTCTGTGGCCTGGCTCTTGTTGGTTTACGAGTAAAGCTGAACCCGCTTGAAGTTGTGTTAAAGCGAGTTTTTCGATTTTTTTTTTTTTTAGTTTGTTTATTCTTCTCTCTCTCTCTCTCTCTTGTTGGGTATATTTTTCTAGTCTTGTATCGGCTGTGTTGTTTTGGGCCGAGTGGTTGTGGTTGGTATTTGTCAGCTGCTGCTGATGGTAATTTGAATTTTTATGTCTTTGTCATTTTCATTGTTGTTCTTTCTCTTCTTCTTCATCTTCTTATAGCTTTACATTTTGTGCTGTTCTTGCTCATTGGTCTGGATCGTTCGTTGGCGATAAAATCTGTGCTAATATGGCAAAAAAAAAAAAAATCATAGAGGCTATTGACAGACGTGATATTTGGCAAATTTGTAGACTTTAAAATTGATGTCAGTTGTCTTTATGAATTATTTAATATTTTATTATGCAATAATTTTGTTGTATTAATACTTTATATTTTTTTTTTTCTTTTAGAGTCTCTAATAGAGTCAATTTTCTCTAAATTATCAACAATTAATCTTGGTGGGCTTACGTGCCTTACATATCACTTAACAGTAGCTGAGGACGTGTTTTATTTCTAACTTATTATGACAGAAAAACATTAACATTCACATTGTGAAAAAATGTAAAAGAGTGCTACGGAGAAACATAAAAGAATGTCTTAAAAGTGACAACTATTCTTTTGACGTCGATCACAGTCGGAGTTTAGTTTAGAGCGCTATTAGAATGTCAAAATACAACAGTGGTGGCAACCTGCAAACAGTGACAACCTGTGACAGCCTCTCTTATAATTAGTTCTTCTTTTCCTTCCTTCGACTAGGATTTTTATAACAAATTTTATACGAAATTTTTTTTATTTCACCCTTTTATACTATACCAATGTTTTTTTACTCAATTTTGTAACAATTTTTATTGTATCAGTTTTTTTTTTCTATACCAAAGTATTTGTTGGAAGATTTTTTTTAATCATCTTTTTTCTAGTAAATTTTAAATACTAAATTAGGTCAATTCGCGTACCCAAAAGATTTTGACATTTTGTACAAATTTTACAAATTGTTAAAAGAAATCCGTTCGTTTACCCAAAAAAACTTGCAAGTGAGAAAGAAATAAGAGAGTACGATTTTTCTCGTCAGTCCAGTTTTGAAAAGTTTTTGCTGGCTGATTTTCTACTTGCATGAATTTTCACTAAATAAAAAAAACAAATGTCTAAAACAGATGTTTTAAATGTACAAAATAAATAAGAAATGGGTAAGCAAATAAAATTATTCTTTTTTTTAAATATTTTTAACATATGTACCATGAACATATGTTGAATTTGTCATGCGCAAAATTTTTTCGCCTTTTCTCATATTTTAAAAATTAGCTATTAGCTGAAAGTCGTATTTTTTTTTTTTGTTATTTTCTTTTCAGCTTTCTGACAGTTCGACATGCATTGCAAATTTTAACAAACTTTTTGTTCGAGTTCTTTTTTAGATTTTCATTGTATTGCGAGAGAATTCTTTTCTTACTCTCAAAAAATTGTTACTGGCAAGTTTTTACTGTAAAAGTACGCGAACAGACCTATTGTTTGCGACAAACTTTTCAAATAATTTTATTCTCAAATATTTAAATGTCAATTTTTGAGCATTTATTTTGAATTTCTCATAACAAATTTTTTATATTAATTTGCTAGTGATTTTTGTATTACATTTTTTGTAACAAATTAAGCCAACATTTCTTTTTTTTTTAAAATTGCTTATGCTATTCTCCCATATTGCTTTTACTAGCATGTACAATAGAGTATCCCGAAATTTTTTTTTTTGTTTTCCTTAACGCAAGATCTTTTAAAATTTGCATAATTGATTGTAGATTGCAAAAATGATTTTAAAAATAAAATAAAAATATATCTTTAGGGTTCTACCATTCTTAACATTTTTTAAAAATTGTGATTTTCATAGTGATATGCCGCTATTCTTAATTTCGGCTCCTGATCCAAGTCTAAAAAATATTAACTTAGGTAACGTAAAACTGAAATATTTTTTGGAGTCATCTGAGAAGCTTTTCGACGTTGCTGCTTGTAAATGCACTTAATTTGAATCTTGTTTGTGCTTAAAGCCTAAAAAAGTTCCCATCACTGAAAGAAGTTTTTTGTTTGATCAAAGAAATAACCGGAAAATGGTTATAATCGGGGTTGATAAAAAAGAAATGGCTAGATTCATGAATCGTATCCTCGATTCTTACCCAAAAATCTGATATATTTTGTGGATTCTGTTATCAAAAGAATGCATTTTATGCTCACCCATAAAACCTACTTATCTGTATGTTGTTTGATGATATAGAAGAATAATAAAAGCTAGAGAAGCTGAAAGTAGCACTTAACGCAGGATATTTATACCACCAAAAATTAACTTCTCTGCTAGAGATTACACCGAAATTGTTGTGTGGCACAAATGTCAGTTTACAGCACCACCGGTTCTTCGACATATTGCAAATGAGGACCTTCAAATCATGACAAAAGATAAAAGCTCGGAAATTGTTAACTTTCCTTCTCACACACAATATGTAGAAAGGTGTGTTAAATTGGTAACAGAGGCCTCACAAAGTGTAACTGACACTACTTCTAGAGATGACTTTATTAGAACCAATCTCGTGCAATCTCGAGCGGAAATGCCAACTTTTGGACACAAAAATAACTTTAAACTCTAAGTTTTTATCATTGATTATGAACTCTATTTTGTTTAATAAGTTTTCTTGTGTTTTGTTACAAGAATTTCAATAATAATATACCTTTTAAACTTGATTTCTGTATTATTTTAGACATACGGCTTCAGTCTGTAAAAACGTTAAATTTACAAAACTAAAAAGTTCGGTAGAGCCCTCAAAATGACACGCAATTCTAGTTTTTTTTACTTATTTCGTAATCTGTGTAAAATTACGCAAATTTTAGTACCTCTTGCGATAATGTATCTCTAATTTTTCTCATACATGAACGGGACACTCTTATGTACAAACTATATTTGATTTATCTATAAAAAAAAAAAATAAAAACGAAATAGCCATTTCAGCCCTTGAAAGGACTTTGACCGAACTTCTTAAGATCAATTGTGTTGTGTGTGTTGTGAAATGTTTGAACACAAATGTTCGAAAACTGGAACTACCAGCTTTATGCCGACTCGGAACGGCTTATGTTCTCAAGAAGCTTTTCATGGCAGTTTTTTTACTCTCTGAGCTTTGCCATTGTCTGCAGAGAGGTGACGGCCGAACAGAAAAATGTATTCAATTGAAAAAACTTTCTGTGTCAGATGGGGGATTTGAACCTGGGTTCTCTGGCGTATGAGCCACACACTCTACCCACTACGCCACGGCCGCCACGCCATTTGATTTATCTAGCACATTTTGTATACCAAAATTTTTATTAAATATTTTGCGACCAAATATTTGTTAAATGTTTTAAACCAAATATTTTATAATTATGTTTTTTATATTTATACTAAATTTTGTGTATAAAACTTTTATGCAAAATTTCTTATGTCAAATTTTTGTAATACCAACTCTATAGTTTTAACCAAATTTTTTCATACTCAATTTTTATACCAAATTGTAAAAATTAAATTTTTTTAGCAAATTTCTTATGCCATGATATGTTCTTATGTTTTTGTATTACAAAAATTTGTATGCATCATTTTTATACTAAAATGTTTTTATACAATTTAAGGAAAAAATCTGTACCGCATGTTTTATTCAAAATTTCTTACAGTTAGTTTCTTATACCAATTTGCTAGTGATTTCTATATCTTATTTATTATAACAAAAATATGCCTCATTTTTTAAAAATATATTTTTGCTTAAACTAAATTTTTCATTTCGATATTTATACCAAATTTTTATTAAAAGTTGAAAACCGAAATTTTTAATAACATTTTTTTAATAAAATTTATATAAAACTTTGTGTATCAAATTCTTATACCAGATTTTTGTAATACCAAATTTTTGATACTAAACTTTTATACCAAAACTTTTTATACCAAATTATTAAAATCAAATTTTTATACTAAATTTCTCATGTCATGGTATGTTCTTATGATTTGGTATTACAAAAATGTGTACTCCACATTTTTATACAAAATTTTTAATACTTAAATATCAAATTTTTTTATACCAAATTGTTTATACATATACAATTTTTGGAACAGATCTAGCTGAATGAAACTGCCTGAATTTCCAATGTTGGTACTAAGTAGCATTGAGTGCATAGATTATAATGGTGTTAAAAAAAACCCGCTCCCTCCCCTTTGGCTGGGAGAGCGACTCAAAGTTGAAAAAAAAATCGATTTTAAATTGCCCATAATTTTTAAATTTCTGTTTCTTCTGGTTCGCTTATTCAAGGATAGGCCGAAGGTTCTGTTATAAGTCAGTCTTCAATCTCTTGGGAGTGTA
The DNA here is from genome assembly GCA_914767935.1 of Coremacera marginata. NCBI lineage: Eukaryota > Metazoa > Arthropoda > Insecta > Diptera > Sciomyzidae > Coremacera > Coremacera marginata. The sequence continues at coordinate 45,340,583 of OU612043.1, forward strand.
AAAAATATTTTTGCTAATATAAAATTGACTTAAAATTTAATAATTTTTTGACTGTTAAGGCCTTTAAGATTTTAAAATTAAAACTTTTAGAACAGATATATCCGGCCTTAATACCTTAGAGAACTTCAGGAAATGTTCCTCGCTTATTTACGACCTTAGTTAGTTAAGTGGACGTTCATATAGTAAGTTCTGTTTTGGTCCCTCCTCCCCTCCCCCCATGTCATACGTTGTCATCCAGTTTCACTCCCTGTTGCCCCCCTCCCCTCGAGGTCTTGTCACACTGTTATTTTCAAGAACTTTTGTGTTTTTTACTTTTCATTAATTTGTTATGAAAAAAATTATAGTTGACTTTATATCTAAGTATTTATACCAAATTTTGTGCATACAAATTTTTTATACCAAATTTCTTATGTCATATTTTTATAATACGAAAAATTTTTATGACAAGTTTTTATACCAATTTTTTTGATGTGAAATTTTTATACCAAATAGCTTATACTAAATTGTTTATGTACAATTTTTGGCACAAATCTAGTTAAATGGACCTTTTTATACCAGCTTTTTTTTTAAGAGATTTTACACCAAATCATAAAATTATAAAATTTGCGTTATATGAAAGAATATTGGTCTAAAAAGGGCCAATATAAGCATATTGGCCTAAAAGTGCAACTGCCAAAAAATTATTAAATTTTAAATAAACTAAATATGAAAAATGTGTTTTACACTCCCAAAAGATTTAATACTGATTTATAAAGGAATCTTAAAAAGTTTCTCACTTATTTATGAAATTAGGATTCGCCCATATAATACGTCACAAGTTTTTGCTCCATTTCGAACTCCCCTGCCTCCATGCCATACATTAATTATAGTTCAAGTTATATTCACTTTCACAGGATATTTTTAATACTTAAAAACATTGAGATTTAGATGAGATTTTTTTTTCTCTGTGAATTGCTCTTCATGTTGATTGACACTCAAGTCTCACTCCCTGCCACCCCCCTTGTCCTCGAGGTCGCGTCACACTAATATTTTCTAGAATTTTGTGGTTCTTACTTTTCATTAATTTGCTATGAAAAAAAATTATAGTTGACTTTATATCTAAGTATTTATACCAAATTTTGTGCATACAAGTTTTTTATACCAAATTTCTTATGTCAAATTTTTGTATACTAAAATTTTTTATGACAAATTTTTTATACCAATTTTTTTGGTGCGAAATTTTTATACAAAATACTTTATACCAAATTGTTTATATACAATTTTTGGAACAAATCTAGTTGAATGGACCTTTTTATACCAAATTTTTTTTTAGAGATTTTTATACCAAATCATAAAATTTGCGTAATATGAAAGAATATTGGTCTAAAAATGGCCAATTTAAGCATATTGGTCTAAAAGTGCAATTGCCAAAAAATTAATCAATTTTAAATGAACTAAAAAAATATTTTTTACACTCCTAAAAGATTTAATACTGATTTATAAAAGAATCTTAAAAAGTTTCTCACTTATTTATGACCTTGGTGGGCACCCATATAATACGTCACAAGTTCTTGTTCCATTTTGAACTCCCCTGCCTCCATGCCATACATTATAGTTCTATTCACTTTCACAGGATATTTTTAATACTTTAAAACATTGAGATTTAGATGAGCATTTTTTTCTCTGTGTATTGCTGTTCATGTTGATTGACACTCAAGTCTCACTCCCTGCCACCCACCTCCCTTCAAGGTCTCGTCACACTGAATTTTTGTGTTTTTTACTTTTCATTATTTTTTATGAAAAAAAAATTAAAGCTGACTATATCTAAGTATTTATACCAAATTTTGTGTATACAAATTTTTTGTACCAAATTTCTTATGTCAAATTTTTGTAATACAAACAATTTTAATGACAAATTTTTATACCAATTTTTTTGATGCGAAATTTTTATACCAACTAGTTTATACCAAATTGTTTATATACAATTTTTGGAACAAATCTAGTTGAATGGACCTTTTTATACCAGATTTTTTTTTATGAGATTTTTATACCAAATCATAAAATTATAAAATTTGCGTTATATGAAACAATATTGGTCTAAAAAGGGCCAATATAAGCATAAACTACCAAAAAATTATTAAATTTTAAATTTTAACTAAATATAAGAAAATATTTTTATACTCCCAAAAGATTTAATACTGATTTATAAATGATTCTTAAAAAGCTTCTCACTTATTTATGAACTTAGGGTTCGCCCATATAATACGTCACAAGTTTTTGCTCCATTTCGAACTCCCCTGCCTCCATGCCATACATTATAGTTCAAGTTATATTCACTTTCTTTCAGGATATTTTTAATACTTAAAAATATTGATATTTAGATGAGTATTTTTTGTTTCTCTTTGAATTGCTGTTCATGTTGATTTGACACCATTTTTGAGCTCTTCCAATCAAAGGAAATTCTTAATTTTTGTCAGCATTGTTAAAGTTAGAAATGTAATCAGAATCGACTTCTTTTTTTCCAGTCATAATACATACTCAGCATATTCTTTTGTGCCGTAACGCACAACCGAGCTCCCTCCCCCCTTCCCCTAAACGTGTAGCGTATATTATGGATGAACCTTAACTTATAATATTCCTTTTGATTCTTGGATTAAATATTGTGTGACTTTGACATTTGGTTAAGACTGTATCCAGTAAGTTTCCATGCAGCCTTAACATAGATACGCATAAACTCAGCATGTTTCCTTGGGCTTAAGTTAGAGAAAAAAAAAAAAAAAATTAGCTCATCTTCTGTTAAGCTTATAAGGGATGCTTTGATTAAAAATTTATTTATTCTGAGACATCACAAAGACCAGAACTAATCCAACTGTATCTAACCGAAAACAGCAGCAACTTTGCGCCACTGTTGCTTACATGTTTAAACATTGTTGCTTTCCTCTGACATATGCTTGCCTTGTCGAACTCGTACTTGCGGTCTTAAATTATTTGGGAAATTTTATCATAGCATGCACAAAACTAACAACTAACTTATTCCCAATTCATCAGATGCTATAGACCAAGAAGCTGGTCTTTCTTCCTACATAGATAGATATATGCTTGTGTGCATGCATTCAAGATGTTTTTACTAAGTTGCTGCTGCTGCTGCTGCTACTGACTGATATTTAGTTAGTTGCCACAAATCGGATAACAACAAACTATGTGTGTGTGTGTATGTGTGTGTGCATGTGTGCGGTATGTTGTTTGGCTAATACAACAGCGTAAATGAACCACAAAATGCACTCTACACAAACTATAGTTAAAATGGATTCATACATTCATAAACACACATATACCATAGCTATTTATCAGGATAATGATTAGCATGAAGTTGTTACACTTAATTAAATAATCCCAAAATTCCGAAATAGTGCCAGTAGCACGCGGTATAAATGGCCTTAGCTCGAAACAATTTATACACAAGTTCGTGTCGTACACTCAGAGAAATGAGCTATCAAATAATGCTGTAGCGCCCTCTTAATTTCTGGCTTAAGCATTTACTATAGTAGTAAGAAACAATTACGAAGCACAGAGGACGGCCTTGAAAATTCGCTGGCTAAATATAGTTGTTCACATCTCACTACATCGAAATTCTAATGATACTAAGTTTAATTAATTTAAATTTAGGGGAATGGGTGCACATTAAAGGACGTGAAAATTGGAAGGTTCATTTCCATTTTTTTGAATATTTTCTGCATATTTTTTTTTTTTAACTTTCGAGTAGTGTAACTTTTGAACTGTGAACCATTTTTGGATTTTTTTTTCTTTTTTTTAAATAAATGTAGGCAAAATGGATTTTAAAAAATTTTAAAATATTTTTACAATATGTGATATACTATCTTAAATTTGTGGAAATTTTGAAGTAGAATAACGTTTTAACTGCTGTTTGTATGAAGGTATTTTTATCAAATTTTTGCAAGCACATGCAACATTTTTGTTCACTTTTTGGGACATGCCTATAGCCTTTAATATACGTCGTACAAAGATAAAATAAATGCCAAAATATCAGTTATATGGCGAATGAACTTTCAAGCACATGCAACTTTTTGTTCACTTTTTTGGGGTACCATACAGCCTTTAATATTCATCGTACAAATACAGAATATATACTAAAATATCAGTTACATGGCGAATGAATTTGTAAGCACATGCAACATTTTTGTTCACTTTTTAGGGCATACCTACAGACTTTAATATACGTCGTATAAAGATAAAATATATGCCAAAATTTCAGTTTAATGGCGCATGAACTTTCAAGCACATGCAACATTTTTGTTCACTTTTAGGGGCATACCTACAGCCTTTAATGTACTTCGTACAAAGACGAAATATATACCAAAATATTAGTTGCATGGCGAATGAATTTGTAAGCACATGCAACATTTTTGTTTACTTTTTGGGGCATACCTACAGCCTTTAATATACGTCGTATAAAGATAAAATATATGCCAAAACTTCAGTTATATGGCGAATGAACTTTCAAGCACATGCAACTTTTTGTTCACTTTTTGGTGTACCATACAGCCTTTAATATTCATCGTACAAATACAAAATATATACCAATATATCAGTTACATGGCTTATGAATTTGTAAGCACATCCAACATTTTTGTTTACTTTTTGAGGCATACCTACAGCCTTTAATATACGTCATACAAAGATAAAATATATGCCAAAATTTCAGTTATATGCCGAATGAACTTTCAAGCACATGCAACTTTTTGTTCACTTTTTGGGGCATACCTACAGCCTTTAATATACGTCGTACAAAGATAAAATATAGGCCACAATTTCAGTTATATGCCGAATGAATTTTCAAGCACATGCAACTTTTTGTTCACTCTTTGGGGTACCATACAGCCTTTAATATACGTCGTACAAAGATAAAATATGTGCTTAAATATCAGTTACATGGCGAATGAAAAGAATATTTATTTATGGATTTTATCAATTCTCTAATAAAATCAGAAAATAGCAAAATCCATGTTATTAAAATTTACATATATGTACACAGGTGCTTTCGTTTTTGTCGTTTTTTATTGTTTTTGTTTATCTTCAGGAAGATTAATACAATAAATAATACAGATGTATGTAGCTCCAGAGCCAGTATGTACACATATAGCTATAGCTACAAAAAGTTTTATTAGTACTATGCAGGTTTACATATGCAGCGACTGCGAAGTTCGTTGTGCTATGTAAGACTCCATTAATTTTGTTAATTTAATGTATACAAAATATTTATAATGTTATTATTATATGATTCCATATTGAAAATATATATTGTTTGCCAAAATTTTAATTTTTTATTAAATTTAAAATATTTAAAAGTTCTTTACTGCAGAAATAATAATAAAAATATATTTTTCCGATATTTATATTTATTTATTTCCATTTATTAAACAAAGCATTGAATAAATTTATTTTTAACCCATATTAAAATGAACAAGAACAACAAATTCATCACCAAATATATTAAACTAAAAATTCATCGTCTACACTAACGATACTTTCGATTTTTGTTCTTGTTTTTTTGGGTTTGAAGTTTTGAAAATTTAAAAAAGTAAAAAATTAGTTGTTTTATTTATGAATTTCATATTTTATTTATATAAACTGATGTTTAATATAAGTTAAAAAATTCATCAATTGGGGATTAATTGGGGAATAATTAATTCATTCACATCTTTACTTAAGGGGAAGGTAAGATTTGTTTCGTCTAAAAAAATACCTTTTGTATGATTTGTTTTTAGAAAAAATGATTACTGTAGGTTTATTTTACATATTATTATATAAAAGTACAACATTTGAAGAAAATTTAAAAAAATTATTGTTCAAAAATAGAGAGAAATAAAGGATTTATTGTAGATCTCCGCAGGCGCCTCGAAAAAAAGTTTTTGTGCGGTGACCAGCCTACAGCATCACTGAATCATCTGAAACCAAAAATTAAAAAATTTAAAAAACTCGACGTAACTAGAGAGCTATTTACATGTAGAATATGTGTACAAAACTTCAAAACGATCGGTTGAGTAGTTTTTTCTGTAGGCTGGTCACTGACTTTAAAATTTACATTTTTTAGACTGAAAAAATGAAAATATCTTGAAAAAAACTGGATTTTCTTATAAAATACGTACATGTCATCATCGATGCCGGGTCCATACAATACATCACTATCATCTACGTTATCTAAGGCATATTTTTGCTCCTGTCTATGTTAAACTCTGCCTTCTTTGGTCTCGCGAGCAGCTTGCTCGTCCGCTCTGCTGATCCGCACGTCCTTCTCTGCCAGTTGGTTTCGGCATTTTTTCGATGATAAATACAAAATCACTAAGAAAACTAAGCAAAAATCACTAAGCAAAAACAAAACGGAGCACTTGTTAACGAAATCGGAGCAAAACTGAAATTACGCACATATCTGCTCTCCTAAGCGTTAAATTTTAGACTGAAATACACATTCTACATCGAAGGATACAATGTACGTTACACATTTTATTTACCTGAAGATATTAAGACGAAAAGAGGAGATAAAAGTAATACAATAGGGACCGAAACAGTTGCCGCTCAAAGGTGCGCAAAACTAAGTTAGAGGTACGGTCATTTAACGTACTGTAACTTCGTTAGTTTTGCTCCAAATGACCTAAAAATTCAATACAATATTCTTCGGATGTTGTACTTTTAGAAACAAAAATAAAAAAAAAATATGGACAAAAAGTTGTCAAACCTTACCTCCCCCTTAAGCATGAAATATTTCTACATGTTAAGTATTCCTTTGATTCGCCATGTAACTGATATTTTGGCCGATATTTTATCTTTGTACGATGAATATTAAAGGCTATAGGTGTACCCCAAAAAGTGAACAAAAACGTTGCATGTGCTTGAACATAGCTCATATCAAAGGGTCTATGTTTCCTATTTCGGTTGCAAAAACTGCACTCAAAAAAATTTCTTTTCGCTAAGAAGATATAGATTTTTGATCACCGAATGCAAACAAAAAAAACCCCTTTTCGTCCACTGTGCCTAGCTGCTAAAGTGGTGCCTTCTTTGAAAGATTCATAAAAGACCGGTGTCAATGACATGATATTATACGAGTATTAATGTATTTAAAAGCTACGTTTGTCGCGCACTCTACCGACTAAAAATCACAAATTTCACAGTTTAAAAATTTTATTTTTACTTAAAATATATTTTTAATGAATTTTCCCTATAAATTTTTACCAAGTGTAGACCAAGCAATGCTATTAGCTGTTTTTTTTTTTCAAAATTGTGTTTAATTTAATTCAGACCACAAATTAGTCCAATATCAAAATAATTTGCTCTGCTGTGCAAAGGCTTAGCATAAATTATGATCTACTTATTATGGCTCAATTTAAAGCCGTATTATAACTAATTAAATGCTGCTAAACCATTAACACTATGGACAGAGTGTACAGAGCATAACTTTTAATAAAAGCAGTTAAACGATAAAAAAAAAATATAAATAACAAAATTATAAATTTTTCAAAAATAGCATTTCAGTTTGTCAACTTTAAAAGCTAAAAAACAATTTAAAATAGCCACAAAATTTTAAATTTCAGAGCATTGGCCAACACGAATCTACATAACCGGCTAAACTACCAATGTTAGTAGAAAAAGTAACAGCTTAAAAAATATTTAACTGTGTTCATTTTATAGAAATTAAAAAAAAAAAAACAAAATCCGATGGCACTACTTTTGTATTATTAAAATTTAAGCGCTATATAAGCTGATATTCTGTCAGTTTTCCCCATTTTGTTGTATCTATCTTAACTGTACATTACAGGTAGAAACAGCTCCTAGCAACACTTAGTCAGACTTTGCTCTGCATAAAAGGTATTTGTCAGATTTCAGTAACTACGAACTGTGACAATTTTACCGCAAAACTGATTTTAGTCTCAAGCGAAGATGGGGTGGATATGCATTTATTTTTTCATATATTTCATCTGTTGAAATAGCGCACAATAGAAAGGAAAATCTTTCACATTTCCCCCCCCCTCTTGACATAAACCTGCATAAATCTGGCAATTAGTTGGTTTATTTAATGACATTTCCGAGAACTGGGAAGGGCAAGCACACACGCACTCAAGTCACACAAACATACACATACACATATGCACACACACAAGCACACACACATACACATATGGTAACCAAGCTAGTAGTTTGCTAGTACCGAGTAGTTCCGTTCTTAAAGAAATCGTAAAAGAATCATGCGTGATTTTTCCGATTCATGGACGAAAAATGCTGATTCGGCCATACATTTCATTGACGAAAATCTCATATAAATGTTTCAAATTCGTGTTAGAACGGAATACAGAAACATAGAGATTTTTCGTGCACGAATACAACACCGAATCGTTGGGAAGTTTCGTTAACAAATAAGACAGAAATTAAAAAAAAAATATTTTTTCTTTTTTATTTATTCTTTGATTTTGTTTTATTTTATTGTACATGTTTTCTCTTTGGATCACATTATCTGAATCTGTAATCTTTGATATATCAGTCATTCAGGCCATTATCATACCACGTTTACAAAATGATATATATTTCAACTTTTGACGAAAAAATTACCCCGAAATATAAACAAAAATGAAGTTTTATAGGAAAGTCATGAACGAACAAGAAAGAAAGTTGAAAAATTTTCAAGAAACAAGACAGACGCGTTAAAGAATTTTCGAAAAAAAATAAAAGAGGAAAGCATTCTACTGCTCTACTGTTATAGTTCTACTGTGTGTGTGTTATAGTTGCTTTGCTCTTTTTGTGTTTTTTTTTGTTGACGAATCCAATGCAGATGAGTTAAAGAATATTCTGCAAGCCTGGCTTATGCAGCAAGTTTCCTAAAGAAATCACCAAAGATCGATTCATCCATGATGCCCGAGACTACTGGGCAAGGCTAGTAGTTTGCAAGTAGTGTCCGAGCACAGGAGCTCGTAAAGCATTGTTAAATGTTTGTCTCCAACTCAACAGGACAACCATTCATAATGGACACCTAAGAGAATATATAAAAAGAGTATGGAAAATAAACACGAGGGCGGACACATAACTTTATTTAGTATTTTTTTTTTTTTTTTTAATACTAAGTTGCCATAAAAACGGTACAATTGTAATAGTGCATAACAGGTGATTATATTTGACTCTTAGTATTTTACTACACTGTGCTAAGTAGCAGATTAAACCAAAGAATTATTTGCCATAATTTTGGAAACATCCTAGTCTGGTGGCTTAACTCATCTATTAAGAACAAATTTTAAGAATAAATTGCAAATTGAAAAAAAACCCAACCCAATTGTAGGGCGCCTTTGTAGTGAACGCTTAAGCTGAAGCTTATTCGCCTTAAGTAGCTTTTTTGAGCTTATTGTGTTCATAGTGCATAACATAAACAATAAAATAATTTTTGTTTTATTTTATTAAACTGTAAAAAATAAGAGTGAAGTGCAAACTGTAAGAGTGAACGAGATAGAGATATAAGCGCTGAAAATCAAGAAATAAGTAACTTTAAGTTCGGAATAAGCTTGCACTATAAACACTTTCAGCTTATTACACGTGTCATGTATAATCATGAAACGTTTTTCAGCTTCACCAATAAGCTTCGTCATAATCGTTCACTATAAACGCGTTTCTTAGACATACCTTTATAGTTTTTTTTTTTCCAAATGAAGAAAAAAGGTAATAAAATTGTATATATTCATAAAAAACTCCATTACTTCTGAAGCGTTCCAATAGTGCTGTTGAAACTTTAAGGGTGTGTTTGGCCATTCATGGCACGGGTTTTAAAACTTGTTTGAACAACATCGAATGAGCAATTCTCGAGATATTGCAAAAATATTGGATCCCCTATTGCCCATACGATTTCTCATATAAAACCGCAAAAAAATTATTTTATCGTGGAAGTTCTGTGGAACATTGAAACTTAGAATGGAGTTGCCACTTGGTGATGTCTTTTTAATAGAAAACATGGACGGAGATTGGACAAGGGGATGTTGCTCCACTCATCTATATATAAATAAAATAGTAAAAAAAAAAAAAATTCTGTACATGAAATATTTTTTTTAAATTATTTTTGCGATGGACATTTTGAACGAAAAATCGCAATTTTAAAATTTTTGTCTGCCTGTCTGTCTGTCTGTCTGTTAGAGCATCACGCGAAAACCACTAGATGGATTTAAATGAAACTTGACATGTAGGTTCCTTATACCCCCGGTCAATATATAGGCTACTTTTTATTCAGTACAAAAGGTTGGACCCGGCATGGGGCGCTGCGATCGGGCTCCAGGCATTGTTTTTTTTAGCTTATCTCCGAAACCGTTCCTCCGTTTGGCATGAAAATTTGTATATAGAGATTCTCGGATGCGGTGAGTTTTTGTGACTTATCTACTCTGTTTTATCTTGAGCACCAGAGGGCGCTGTAGTACAAATATTTTGAAAAACCTGGAAAGACTCCTAAACCGTGCATCCGATTTGCATGAAAATTGGAATATAGGGATTTTCTGATACGGTGAGTGTCTTGGAATTATCTTTTTTGTGCTATCTTGAACACCAGAGGGCGCTGCAGTACAAATATTTAAAAAAAAGTCAAGAAACTCTTAAGCCGTTTATCTGATTTACATGAAAATTGGTATATAGAGGTTTTCGGTTAGGGTGAGTTTTCATGACTTATCTACTCTGTTCTATGTTGAACACCAGAGGGCGCTGTTGTACAAATATTTTAAAAAACGTCGAAAAAGTCCAAAACCGTTCATCCGATTTGCATGAAAATTTGTATGCAGAAGTTTTCGGATACGATGAGTTTTTATGTCTTATCTACTCGGTTCTATCTTGAACACCAGAGGTCGCTGTAGTACAAATATTTGAAAAAATGTTGAAAAACTCCAGAGCAGTTTATCCGAATACATGTATATATTATACATATATACATATATTAACATATATATACATGGGCGTAGCGAGAGTAGAGCAGGGGAGAGCAGTTTCCCTCCTGATATGTATATGCATATACATTAATATATTATACATATATATAGATAAACATATAAACATTTACATGGGCGTAGTGAGGGGTAGGGCAGAGGAGGAAAGTTGCCCCATGATATGCATATGTATATAAATGTGCATATTATACATAACTACATACATAAACATACATACATATGCATGGGCGTAGCGAAGGTAGGGTAAGGGAGGGCAGTTGTTCCCTCCTATATGCATATCTTTATACATGCATATATTATGTATATATATGTATATATAATATATAAACATATATACATAAACATGGGCGTAGCGAGGGTAGGGCAGAGGAGGGCAGTTTCCCCCTATTATGTATATACATGCATATATTACACATATATAAACATATATACATATACATAGGCGTAGCGATTGTAGAGAAGTGGAGGGCAGTTGCCCCCTGATATGTATATGTGCACACATGTATATATTATAGATATATGGGCATTTCCCAACTGGCGTTACGTACGATTTGCACGAAAAAATAATAAAAAAATGAATGTAATTAAGTAGCACTTTATTAAGTAAAAGAATTACAACAATTGATCGGTAGGAGATATAAGCAAAAAATATGCTCTGGCGTGACATTACATGGATTACAAAATTTTTAAAACTCTGTGAGTTGAGCAAGACTTATTGTATAAAACCTTTTTTAGAAGATTTTGAAATAATATAAGTTTATTGTCCAAGCAATCAAATTTAAAAATCTTTTCACGTTTCTTTTTGTTATAAGGCTTAGTCATCTGGCGTGACGTTACTGGCGTCACGTTACTTAAATTCCCATTGTAATTCAATTGGGTAATTGAGTAGTTAGGTAATTAAGGAATTATGTTATTTAAAAATTAAAAAACAAATTTAATATATTCTGTCTCTTCTAGCATCAAAAATTTTCCATTATTTGTAGTCAATGCCTTGCATTTTTACTAAAAAAAAAACGTATACGAAACATTTACTAAACATTTACTAAAAAGAAAAATTACATTTGTGAAACAGTGCGGACGATTTGATTATCATGGTAAATTAGTTTTTCTTCAAATTGCTTAAATCAATAAAATTTAAATGTTTCTCTAAGATAATATCATTAAATAATAAGTTTTTAATAACTTCTAATTTTCGTGTCACGGTGGACTTTTTTCTGGAAATGCCCATATATATATATATATTATATACATATAGAGGGAACTAAAGAAGTTTTACTTCAGTCGTGTGGTCTAATGCACACTCTTATTTTTTTTACATGCTTCCTTGAGCACCAGAGGGCGCTGTAGTTTAAATCTCTTCAGAAATGGTAAAACACTCCAAAACCGCTCATCTGATTAGGATGAAAATTTTGTATATAGGGATTTTCGAGTATGGAAAGGGCTTTGGAGCTATTTTTTTTTAGTTCGAAAGCTAAAGGGCGCTATTGTAGACATAGTGCAAAAAAAGCTCCAAACCACTCATCTGATAAGTATGATTTTTATAAGAGGTTTTCGGGTGCGTTGAGTTTTTTGCGCTATGTATTTTGCTATATATTGAACACCAGAGGGTGCTGTACTACAAAATACATATATATATCTTCTAAAATAAAATCAATATATATATGCTTTTCTTCTTTATGCGTATTTGTATTCAACATTCTTATTTTCACATATCAGGATAGCTGATGCCAAATTCTGTTGTATTTAAGTTCGCATCAACACATGCGCAAGTCCGTTGCGTCGAACGTTGGCGTTGTTTTAACATTTGAATTTCAATTTCCAGTACTTATTTATGTTACAATCATCGAGCCTCTATCCACATCTTAAATCCTGAAAACACCAAAAAGTAATCATAAGCCTGAATTAGTTTGTTCTTTACTTACAATAATATTGTACATATGTAAATTGCCAAATATTTTAGCAGCAACAGATTCAATTTTCTATTGACAAATATGCCAAAAGCAAAGTGAACCATATTTTTATTCGTTCTAGTGTTGTTGTCAATGAAATTGACATAACTTTACTTTTCTGCAGCAATAAATTTTTTCTCCTCCCTTTAATTTTTCCTTATTTTGCACAAACATATTTATATACATTCGATGTAAATGAATATCTAACTATGTTTGTATAGCTTTATCTAGCGTAACTTTGTGTGTTTTTTGTAATACAGTATTCCCCGTTTATATGCACCCCGCATAAAAGAATTCTCCGCTTAGTAGTACTGGAAGAAGTGCAATTTTATTTTCAGGCCTTAAATGCACACAATTTATTTCTATAACATATATGCGTCCCGCTTATAAACACTCCCCGGTTAAAAGCACTAAAAATCTATGTGCCAAATTTAATATTTTTTTGCAAAAAAGTTCGATTATAAGCACCGACATAAAATAATTAGAAAATGTAAAACGTATGTACTTAAACTTATTACTACAATGGCAACACTTCTTTACTATTGATAAGCAACCGAGGTTGCACATCTCTAATTTTAAATTTTTAAGAATTGAATTTTTTTTATTAAAAATTAAATGTAATATTTGGCAAGTAAATTGAATGAGCTTCCACAAATCTCTATTTTAGAAAATTGATACTAGATGGTGCTGAATTCAGTATAGCTTTTTTTTTTAATAATTCGAGTAGTTAAAATAAACTTGAGATTCTTTACTATGATGCGTATAAAAATATAACCAGCGCTGCAAAAATGTATTTTGCTGTAATCTGGCAAAATGCTAATAGGTGCCGTGTAATATTTACTTTGATTATTTCATGTTCTATGCGAATCCAATAAGCTAAATTTTCTATAAATAATTAATTTGACATTTTAAGTTAAAAAATTTCATTGTTTGAAAAATTTTTTAATATTAACTATATAAATGGTTTTTGTTTCATATCACACTTGTCTTAAAAAAGCTTAAATATTAAGACCGACTGTAGGGTATCAGTCTAAAAAGACAATTAGAAAAAAAAAGACAAACAGACGAACTTGAGAACCTTCCCCTTTTTGAAGTCGGTTAAAAACGGCTGATAATTAGTAACGATAACGATATTTCTCATGATTTTTTTTAAGCTTTATGTACAATAATAATGAAAAAAAAAAAATTAAACTATTTTTTCATATGAATTAAAAAAATATTTCTCACATATTTTTTATGCCTCCATTTTTTATGTCTCAATTTTTATGAATGTTTAACTTATGTCTCAGATGGGTAGCGTGATCGTGAACGAATTGGTAATCAAATTTTAACTTAAATATTATTTAACCATGACCAAACTATAAGGTTAATTTTATTGCCTTACAATCATGACATGCCAGTAACGCAGTTGACTCGATTCGTCCTCTTTTCTCAATTGGCAAACAATGGTTTTTAAAGTGTTATAAAATTAAAAAGCTCTGAGCTTACCTCGCTTTTAAAAATTTGTCGTTGATCCTATTGTAATGTAGAACCGTAAGCGGTATATCTACTTCTATGGCCATTTTTACTGTGTAAGCTAGATATCATCTATCATATGTTTGAGAGGCCATTCTTAATCAAATGATTTTTAAGCAATAATCGGTATTGTCATGCTTTCATTTACCACTGGGATAAATACTCTCTTCATGCTTTCACTTGTTCTCTGACTCTCTTGAGAAAAGGCTTTCTTCCATCATTTCGTTCGAATCATGATACAATGATAAGGTAGGGCCGCTTCGCTGAGTGCTCTCACGCGTCAACGAAGAGTGGATAATGAGAAGGAACATATATGTCAAAACGACGAATTTCGTAGAAATTGCAAATGAAGAAAATATTTTATGTTTCCAAGTTGCAAACAGTGCGGTCGCGGGTGTTAAATTTGTGCTAATTGGAGTGAAAATATTATAAAAAAAAGTGTAATAAAAACTATAAAATGTGAAAGAAGTCTTAAAATTGCAAAAAAAACCTGTAAAAGTTTTCACCTAAAAACAACTGCGAAACTTAACTGCGAAGCATAAAGAAATTCGCGATGAACAGCTGATTTTGACACCAATCTCGCTTTATTCTGCTTTCTACTCCATTCCTCTCCGAGTCGACCCTACCTTATAGTTCTGCCATGCTTTAACTTATCGCGAAAAACTACGAATTCTTTCTGAATTGGAAAGCACGGGAAAAAATGAGTTATGTTTTCAATATAAATGTTCTCGGGCAACAATAAATCGAATAATTCGAGAAAAATAAAGTTTGACGGAAAGCAGTGTGTCGGAAAACATTAACAGGAAGCGCAACAGATGCAGCAGTTCATTCGAAATTCATCGTGCGTAACGATCTGGTTTAACAGAATGAGAGCATCTGGCGTTGTGATTTCAAGCCATATGGTCCTTGAAAAGGCAAGTCAGTTTGCCATTAAGTTGAATAAGAAGTTCAACGCAAGCGCTGGCTGTTTATGGCGCTGGCAAAAACATGAAGGTGTACGTTTAAAGAAGCTGCATGGAGAGGGCTGCCTGGAGGTCGTCTTATATTGAAAGTGCTAACGAATTTTTTTGAATTGCTTCCTGATTTAATAAAAAATTATAGCACTAAGGATATTTTCAACGCCGATGAAAGTGGACTGTTTTCCAGAGCGTTACCAAATTCAACGTTAAGCAGAAGCAATGATAAATCCAAAGGATTCAAGCTAATGAAAAATTGGTTGACAGTTTGTTTTTTCTGCAATGCCTCTGGCGATTACAAAAAAGTTTTCGCTATCAGAAATCCGAAAAATCCGCGTTGTTTTAAAAATAAAACTGTGCCAATACAATACTTTTCACAACAAAAAAAATGTTTGGATGACACAAGAAATATGGAAATCAATACTGTATATTTTTGACAAAGAAATGCGAAGTCAGGATAGAAAGGTTATTTTATTCATCGATAATGCCGCTCCTCACAAGCAAGTTCATTTGCAAAATGTGAAACTTTATTACCTACCCGCAAACACCACATCAATTTCACAGCCTCTAGATCAAGGTATAATCCACGCCTTCAAGGCATATTATCGTTAAAATATAGTAAGAAAGCAACTGCTGTTGAGGTTGGTTGGATGGTAAAACCTGAATCCATTATCAACTGTTTCAAAAAAGTAGGTTTTGTTACTAAACTATAAACGGTTTTTAATGTTTTAATGTATTTTTACATGTACAGTGTAAATTTGTTCATGAATTTTCTGAGCTGCAATGAGTTACTTCACGGAGAATTTGAAAATTTTACTCAATTTGATGACAATTTGCCTTGCTACGGAGAGTCAACTGATGAAAAAATAATTGCAGAAGCACTTTCAGAGGCGAAAAACGAAAAATGGCCATCTCAGCCCGTGAAAGGACTTTGACCGAGCTTCTTATGATCAATTGTGTTGTGTGTGATGTGAAATGTTTGCACACAAATGATCGAGAACTGGACCTACATGTTTTACGCCGACTCCGAACGGCTTATGTTCTCAAGAAGCTTTTCATGTCAGTTTTGTACTGTCTGAGGTTTGCCATTGTCTGCAGAGAGGTGACGACCGAACAGAAAAATGAATTCAATTGAAAAAACTTTCTGTGTCAGATGGATGATTCGAACCTGGGTTCTCTGGCGTAAGAGTCACACACTCTACCCACTACGCCACGGCCGCCACTTTCAGAGGCAGATATTCCGGATTCGTCTGAAGATGATTCTGAAATGATAAATTTAGAAGAGGATATTCCCTCCAAGAGCGAAGTTTTTGATGCGAAGCTTTTTACTCCTCGTTCTGTGATTTGCTTGGAGTGAAATCTGAAAAATTTTCGACAGATTTTTTTCTGGAAATTTGATGGTTTCTTTGTTGCTAGCGCTTATTACAACAAGAAAATTTAATACTTTAATATTAAATACTAAAAATATTATCTGGCCCACCCGTGGGAATCGAACCCGCGTTCTCTTAAATGAGAGTCCAAAACACTATTCAACAGGCCACAAAGACTTGATAGAAACAGTTGTTAATTTAATATTAATTTTAACAGAAGCAATGCTGCAGTAGATCGTCACCATCTATCAATAGATAGAGGATTGTGTATTTGCTATGCTACAACTATCAAAAATTTTCTTTTATTTGCCACAAGGTGTCTCCAGCATCGGTGTGTTTGTATTGTGAATGCGTTTGTGGTGTTGTTGGCACAAAGAAAATTAGCAATGTCCACAAGTGCGTTTTTAAGTGTCAATAAAATAGATGATATCAACAAATATGGAATTAACAAACGCATGCATGACATCGGCAAGATATCTAAAATGTTTGTTAAATTCTGTTTCGTGTGCTGAAAAAATTTCGACGGATTTTTTCGCTAGGTAGTACGCTGTTGAAGGAAAAAGTTGTTCAGTGCAGCCAAGTTCACAACCATGTGGGGAGAATTGGCGTTTCAACAATAAAAAAATAAGCAGTAAATATGTTTTCTGTATATATGTAATTTATTTTATGTTATTTTAAATTTTTGTGTTTAAAAGTTAATATATTAAAAAGAAAAAATTATTAAGCTATCAAATCTATGTAACTGCGAAAAAGCTTCGCTTCTCTCGTGTGTCCAACGACGCACCTGTGTTTTTCATTTTATTAATGTTCTTGGAAAGGTTTTGATTCCCAAAAATAACAGACTTTTTCAAGAATAAATGCAATTTTTAATATTCTTATTTCATATCTGTGTATATAAAGAATGTATAGAGTAAATATATGTACATTTGTAAAACTGATCTCAATGCGCATGCACTTATTTTACATTAAAGTGTACAATATATGTGCATGAATTTTTCTTAAATAAATTATTTTTATCAAAGAAATCACATTTATTCTTTCAATTATGTACTATTAAATTATGAGGGATGAATTCAGATAAAAGCTCCGATAGTATAGTTTTTTTATTGCAGCCATCTTTTTTATTTTTAAAGATATGTTTATGTTTTTGGTGTCATTTAAAAGAAAATTGAATAAATTACAAAATTGATCCTAAAAAAAAAATTTCATTTATTACGCGAAATCCTGAGAAATTTCCACTCAAATTTGATATTTGGTAGTTAAAACCAGGGATCGCAAACAAACTCAAAAGAAAAGTATTTTTGTGTTCATTTTGTTTCTTCTTAAGACCACAAGTATTTTTCTTTTTTTTTTGTTGTCGCTCTCCGATCCAAACAGTAACACAAACCATGGCAGAATTATAAGGTAGGCTCAAGTTGGAGTTAAAAGGAAGCTTTATGTCAAAATCGACTGGTCGAATTTTAGTTTTCTTATTGTTGTTGTTGCCTTTATCATTTGACGTTAAGCGTTCTCACAGCTTTGTTGTTGCAAAATTTGTTGTTTGAGCAGCCATTTAAATGTGAGCTCATGGCAGAATTATAAGGTAAGGTCATCACGGAGAGGAATGGAGTAGAAAGCAGAATAAAGCGAGATTGGTGTCAAAATCAGCTGTTCATCGCGAATTTCTTTATGCTCACATTTCGCAGTTGTTTTTAGGTAAAAACTGTTACAGGTTTTTTTTTGCAATTTTAAGACTTCTTTCACATTTTATAGTTTTTATTGCACTTTTTATATAATATTTTCACTCAAATTAGCACAAATTTAATACCCGCGACCGCACTGTTTGCAACTTGGAAACATAAAATATTTTCTTCATTTGCAATTTCTACGAAATTCGTCTTTTTGACATTATCCGTTGCTTCTCATTATCCACTCTTCGTTGACGCGTGAGAGCACTTAGTATAATGGGCCTACCTTATCATTGTATCATGTGTGAGCTTATCTCAAGGTATATTTAACAAGGTAGTGTCGTCTCGGAGCGGTGGGTACCGCAGCTGTCAAACACATATAATATTATAATTTGCAAATTGTGTTATTTTGTTTGCTTTTATTCGTAAAAACCTGTTATTGACATGTGCGGTACCCAACACAAGAGAGAATTTTAACTACTAACACTACCTTGTCTTATTCTACCATGAGCTTATCTTATAATTTTATCATGACACAAACTAAAGCAAGCAGAGATGGAGAGAAAAGCAAAATGCAATGTTTTGTTTTTGAAGTAGAAAACACTTCCTCTCACTGTTATGCTTTTGAATCGCTGACATAAAAACAACGAAAGAAAAAGAACTTTAGCGATCTTTTGCCTTTTGCTGACGGCACACAGTGTCGCGGCTGCGGGCAAAAGTCGAAAAATATTTTTTGTGGGAATTTAAAAAAACTTAGTATGCGGAAGCGATTATTCTCATCGTCTAAATATATATTTTTGGATCAGCGAAGCAGGCTCTCTCTGTCCGATTTAGAATACATTTTGTAAGTAAGAGTAAATGGAGATTTGAATTATGAATTTAATCCTAAACAATGAATTCTTTAGTTTTGATTTTTTTATGTTCTTAATTATTTACTTCTAATGAAAAATTTTTTCTTATCAATAAATTTTAACCAAAAATTAACTAAAGAGTTTTAATTGTTTACATTCGTTAAAAAAAACTGCTCAAAAGTTATAATTCTTTTAGAATTTCCGTAGTAAAACGAAGGCCACATTTGTTTCTTGTTGTGTTTGCGATCGTGACAAGAAAATCAAAAAAACGAAATACATGTTGTGTTCGTATAACATCAACGCAATAGTTTTCTTTCCCTTCTTATTTTCTGCTCTCTTTGGTACGCATTTCTGTTTGTAGCAAAGAGCCAAACGTAAGAAGATAGTGATACTGTTTGCTTACGCAGCTGTAGGGTTGGTTTTTTCGTACAGTATGTTTCCAATCTCTGGTTAAAACCGATTGATTTCATCTTCACACGCGCATAGCTCGGTAACGGTTAATTCGTTAGGGTTTGTTAAAATACCGTTAGAAAGGTGGTTTTCTTGCCTTTGCAATGAGTTATTAAAATAGGTTTTATGTAGGTTAGTTTTCCTGCTAGAAACAATAACGTGAATCAATGTCGTCAAATATTAATTAACACCGTTGCTCCTAAGAATGATTAAATAGACACCCCCCCCCCCCCCCTCATACGATTTTTTGACACGACATAACCTTTCACCTCCGTAAATAGTTGCACTCAATTGCGGGAAACCCTGTATACGCACTCTCAGTGCTTATAAGCGGGATTTTCTTAAAACAACTCCCCGCTTATAAGCACTTGATGCCGTGCATTTTTGATGATGCTTATATCCGGGGAATACTGTATTATTTTGGTTTTCTTTCCACTTTTATCCCCATAGAGAATCATTTAACGTTTCTAGGTCACAATTTGCTGGGTGGTTACAGTTCTGGACTGTTTTATACATAACAAGTTTTCTTTTGAAGTTTGTTATCACCAACAGCATTTAATATTCAGTATATTGTTAGTTCGAGCGAAATGAACATCATTTCCGAAATCAATTTGAAGGGTCAGAGATGTTTGGGTCAGAGGACATGCTCTTTATATAACCTTGCAGCCACTTGAAAAAAGCAAAGTTATATTGACAGCATGTCTTAACTGTCAAATAAACACACAAATAAAAGGTAAACCACTCTTGTTGGCCAAAAAATATTTGATATAGGTAAAATAGTTCAACAAGATTGAAATCTGACTTAAACATCAAGAATGCGTATTTAAACCTGTAAAATAAACTGATTAACTTAGGTTAAATTCCAAACAAGAAATTTATTTTTTGCATAAATTTGGGAATTGTATGCTTTTGAAATACTTGCTCTGTTCTGATTTTAAGAATGCATCTTTTCTTCCAAGACATCATGATTGTTTTTACAGCGGTTTCGCTTTTATAAGTTAACTAGCAGTACCCACTGGACCGCGGCTTTGCATTTTTACGTTTTTTATTTGTGGGCGGTGAAAGGGGGTGTGGTAAACCTATTTTCCCGTAAACTATCTCGTGCTGGAAAACAATCTACTCCAAAATTTCAGCGAATTCGGCCCAGAAGTTTTGGAGTCTTAATGTTTTCTTTTAATTGGGTCCACCATATAGGTCCACCACGCCCATTTTTGAGCAAAGCATATTCGGAGCAAAACTTAGTAGGTAACTCCACTAATTTTTATCGTCTTTTATCCAAAGGGGAAAATAGCTGACATTTTGAAAAATGTATTACGCTCTTAAAATCTTAAATATGGAATTTTTCAAAATCTTTTTACCGCACATTGTAGCACAATTCACGTACAACACAGCACAATTTTCATCTTCTCCAAAATGTAAGTTCAAGTTTGACATCTAATTATAGTCATTAGTACTAGTCTAGTTAGAGAATCAATTTACGTTTTTGAATGTAGCACATGTTGGCACAAGTTGAGCACATTGCAGCACATGTTTTTTTTTTATAGATATATTTTAAATATTGCACTTAGAGTTTAGAAACTTTTAAAACTTAATCTTCTTAAAGAGTAGTTAGTACATAAGAGTTTGTAAATATGTACTTTTTTTTCTTATTTGCTCTTTTTGCACTAAACATTATATGCCTGTATTGAAAAAAATAAATACCTTATATTTTCAAACAATGATTAATATTACCTAAACCTAATTTGTTTTTAACAAACTTTCTTTTATTATGCTTTCTTCTTCTGTATATTAGAAATAAATTAAATTTCGTTGCAAACAATTTCTTGTGAATTGTAAACATATTTTGATGGCAAAGTTATTGTTAAATTAAAAAAAAAATGTTCATGCAATTTTGTACAGTTATAAAAGGTTAATATTTTCGCCTAATAAATTTTGCGAAGCATGTAACAGACACACAAAATACATGTTTGCATTTTTGTATTTTTTTTTTTTATTCATTTTGTGGCACACACAGTACACTTTGTTCACAAGTGTAAATTGCAGAATAAACTATGTTCCGGCATTATAGTGCATTCCACACTCCCCATACTCTGTTCGCCGCTATTCTGCATGATGCCGCCTGCTGCTAGTGGCGGCAGCGAGCACCTGCTTCTGAGTCAATTTATTTTTCCATGGAGATAAGTGTCTGGCACATCTGCTACTGCTGCGACTTCAACACCACACGGCAGCATGTCAGAGTTTTGCATATTTTTTGCCTTGGATTTTTGTTTGTTTTTTTTGCCCCGTACTACTCGACGACATATTTGTTTATCTTAAAACAATTGCATTATTTTTCCATTTTTTCCTTTTGATGCGAACAAAAATTTTTAATAGAGAAGAAGACTTTAGTATTTCTTTTATAAATCTCAAGAGGTTAGAAGGCGGCTTATGGTTTCCCACCCCAGCTTTTTAACTTTCCTCTACGTAGCGACTCTTTACAATACTACATTTATCATTTTTTTTTTTTTTTTTTTTTTTTTTTTTTTTGTATAAAAAATTTCATTGAATGCCATGAAGCATGCAATTCTATTTTATTCAAACCGCTTGTCTGTCTGTCTGCCTGTCGTCTTGCCATGCAATCATTGAGTGCACGTTTCAGACTAGGTGGCGGGTCTTCCAACAAGCCACCAACTACCACTCTCAACATTTAATGTTAAAAATTCTTAAAGTAACCCGTAGCAATTTATTGAAATAGTTGTTGGCTCGCACGTAGTAATGTGTGCGCCATCGACAACTGAGCCCAAACATTTATTGAGGGGTTGCCTATCCCAACCCATCCCATCCCATCCCATCCAATCACATCCTATCACATCCTATCGAAGTCAGCAAAACACGAGGAAATACAGCACGAAAAATGAATAAAACTAAACGAATAACGGTACACAACCTATAATACCGTTGAAGACGAAAAAAAAAAATCACTGACATTGTAAATTGGACAGGGACATAAAAACAAACTTCTGACAGCTGAAGTTAAGCATAGTCAGCCAGACAGTTAGATATTCAGACAGATGGATAGACAGATAGACATCATGTAAATAAAAATGATGAGACACTGACTGTTCTTTTTTGTCTGGCAACGGGTCGTGCGGAATTAAAACCATGATGTTCACCTAATTTTAGCATCTAAATTTCCATGATAAACTTTCAGCTATATACACACCTTATCTACTTTCTACTTAAATCAGAGTTAGTAACTTTTTGAAACGAAACTTTTGAAGAAACTGTGATTTTTGGAAAGACGACATATAACAGTAAACATGCGAAGCATGCGAATATGTTAACTTTTGACCTTTGCAGTCGAACATTTTTCTTCAAACCGTGCCTTCTAAAAATTAAAAAATGTTGTTGATAAAAAAAAACTTTTTCTGAAACGATAAAAATACGACATGAAACATTTAAGTCAGATATAAATCTATCTGTTAATAGAATGTTATAATATGTTTACCGAAAGCTTCTAAGCCCTAGTGAGAAATTTTCTCAAAAGAGCATTTGACTACCCACTACAAATTTTCAAGTTCTTGTAATATAGATTCAGTGTGAGTCAGATAAAAAAATTTGTTGTATGGCTTTAATTGTACATATTTAGTAACTCAAATATTATTTCTCAAAGAATTTCACTTAAAAATTATCATTCAAAATTTATAATTCAAAATTAATCCTTTAAACTGCTTTCTGTGAAGTGATCACACAACAGTTAACTTTTAAAAACTTTATTTAAAAAAATTTCGTTCAAATAGAGTTTGAGTAAGAGTAAGAATAAGAGTAAGAGTAAAAGTAAGAGTAAGAGTAAGAGTAAGAGTAAGAGTAAGAGTAAGAGTAAGAGTAAGAGTAAGAGTAAGAGTAAGAGTAAGAGTAAGAGTAAGAGTAAGAGTAAGAGTAAGAGTAAGAGTAAGAGTTAGTGAGAAATGGTTATGATTAAGATTACGATTAAGATTAAGATTACAATTAAGATTAAGATTAAGATTAAGATTAAGATTAAGATTAAGATTAAGATTAAGATTAAGATTAAGATTAAGATTAAGATTAAGATTAAGATTAAGATTAAGATTAAGATTAAGATTAAGATTAAGATTAAGATTAAGATTAAGATTAAGATTAAGATTAAGATTAAGATTAAGATTAAGATTAAGATTAAGATTAAGATTAAGATTAAGATTAAGATTAAGATTAAGATTAAGATTAAGATTAAGATTAAGATTAAGATTAAGATTAAGATTAAGATTAAGATTAAGATTAAGATTAAGATTAAGATTAAGATTACGATTAAGATTAAGATTAAGATTAAGATTAAGATTAGGATTAAGATTAAGATTACGATTAAGATTAAGATTAAGATTAAGATTAAGATTAAGATTAAGATTAAGATTTAGATTTAGATTTAGATTTAGATTGAGATTAAGATTAAGATTAAGATTAGGAATAGGATGAAGAATAATGTTATGATAAAAAGTATGAGTATGAGTATGATTTGGAGTATAAGTGTAAGTATGAGTATTAATATGAGTATGAGTATGACGGAGCTGTAAATGAATGCATTCAATTTGATTATATTTACAAAAAGTTGGATATGTGAATAACGAAATAAGAATTAATTCAATGAGTTTAATATTGTTGATTCATAAAAAAAATTTTTAACTCACGTTCAGTTCTTAAAAAATTGATAAACTATTTAGTACAATTATTAATTTTCGATTTTCAGAATAATGAATCAATTTTTTTATTCATATGAATGCTATTCACAAAGAATGCAATTTGCGAAGAATTTCAGATTATCCAATTTTTCATTATTCATTTCTTATTCAATATTCATTTGATATTTATTCAAACCGAAGCCGTGAATTAAAAATGAGTAATGAGCTAGAAAAGACTAATGAATAAAAAATTAATAATGAATAAAAAATTAATAATGAATAAAAAATTAATAATAAATAAAAAAATGAATAACGAATGAATAATGAATAAATAACGAATGATTAATGAATATATAACAAATGAATAATGGATAAAAAAAGAATAATTGAGTCCTGAAATTCTTCGTAATTTGCATTCTTTGTGAATAGCATTCATATGAATTAAAAATTTTATAAATGAATCAATTTTTATGTCGTTATTCACTGGAACTTAAAATTCTGAGCATGAATGCAGATTTTACAGCTCTGGAGTATGTGTATGAGTATGAGAATGTGTATGAGTATGAGTATGAGTCTAAGTATGAGTATGAGTCTGAATATGAGTATGAGTATGAGTATGATTATGAGTATGATTGAGTATGAGTATTAGTATTAGTATTAGTATTAGTATTAGTATTAGTATTAGTATTAGTATTAGTATTAGTATTAGTATTAGTATTAGTATTAGTATTAGTATTAGTATAAGTATTAGTATTAGTATTAGTATTAGTATTAGTATTATTATTAGTATTAGTATTAGTATTAGTATAAGTATTAGTATTAGTATTAGTATTAGTATTAGTATTATTATTAGTATTAGTATAAGTATTAGTATTAGTATTAGTATTAGTATTAGTATTAGTATTAGTATTAGTATTAGTATTAGTATTAGTATTAGTATTAGTATTAGTATTAGTATTAGTATTAGTATTAGTATTAGTATTAGTATTAGTATTAGCATTAGTATTAGTATTAGTATTAGTATTAGTATTAGTATGAGTATGATTATGAGTTTGAGTATGAGTATGAGTATGAGTCTGAATATGAGTATGAGTATGAGTATGATTATGAGTATGATTGAGTATGAGTATGAGTATTAGTATTAGTATTAGTATTAGTATTAGTATTAGTATTAGTATTAGTATAAGTATTAGTATTAGTATTAGTATTAGTATTATTATTAGTATTAGTATTAGTATTAGTATAAGTATTAGTATTAGTATTAGTATTAGTATTAGTATTAGTATTAGTATTAGTATTATTATAAGTATTAGTATTAGTATTAGTATTAGTATTAGTATTAGTATTAGTATTAGTATAAGTATTAGTATTAGTATTAGTATTAGTATTAGTATTAGTATTAGTATTAGTATTAGTATGAGTATGAGTATGAGTATGTGTATGAGTATGAGTATGAGTATGAGTATGAGTATGAGTATGAGCATGAGTATGAGTATGAGTCTGAGTATGAGTATGATTGAGTATGAGTATTAGTATGAGTAGGTGTATGAGTATGAGTATGAGTATGAGTATCAGTGTTAGTATTAGTATTAGTATTAGTATTACTATTAGTATTAGTATTAGTATTAGTATTAGTATTAGTATTAGTATTAGTATTAGTATTAGTATTAGTATTAGTATTAGTATTAGTATTAGTATTAGTATTAGTATGAGTATTAGTATGAGTATGAGTATAAGTTAAGTATGAGTATGAGTAAAACTAAGAGTAGGAGTAATAGTAAAAGTTAAAGTAAGAGTGAAAGTTTGAGTATAAGAAGAGTAAGTCTAAGAGAAAGACTAATACTAAGAGTTACAGTTATAGTTAGACTTAGAGTTAGGTTGGAGGTTAAAAATTAGAATAAGAGTTGAATTAATAGTTTATTTAGTGTTAGAATGAAACTTGAAGGTACTTGAAGCTGGTTTGATGTGAATGCTGTTTAATTTTGTACCTTAACAATTTTTGAAATGTATTAATTTAAAAAAAAATTCTTTTTGTCACATCACATCAATCTTCTATGAATTCTGTGAAATAAATAAACTGTCCCACATTCTCAACATAGCCTGAAGTTGTGCCAAAACCATTGACCACACATTTTTTTATTTTATCTTATTATTTGACAGACTATCTCTGTGGTTACTCAGTTAGAGCTATACTGTTAACTTTAGCTTGCGGCTAAATACGTTACAAACGCTTCTATTTGACTAAATTATTTTGTAAAACAGTTAACCTAAATTGGCTTAATATGTCAGATAATTGCAAGCATGCCAACTGTACGGCTCATTTGAATTTTACTTTCGTTTCATGATCTCCAAGATATCCCCAAGCATTAATTGCTTAAATTTAATGATGGCATTCTTTGTTGTTTAAATTCTGCAGGTGAAATATTATGTCTTCAGGCTATTCATTTTTAAAGTTGTTTATGAAAGAATAAACAGTTTTGTTTATTTTCAACAAAATATTCTAATAAATTTATACAGTTGTGATTTTGGTTTCATAATAGATATAATTACACTTTAGAGCCGTTGGTTCGCTTTGATTACAGCAAATGTTGAATAATTAAATGCGCCCAGATCAAAGAACAAAGAAAAACTTAAGGTATTTGGCCTGAAGAAAATTTAATTTCTTTAAAAAGAAGAGAACAAAACATTCACGACTGTGCTGAAATAAGATTTTAATTACACCTTCTGCAGCATAATAAGAGACCAAAAAAAAAAAAGACCCAAAAATGGCAAAAGGTTGCTTTAGCATAATTATACATTCTGTGTGCCATTACTTTAGGCACACATTCCGTCTGTCACTATCTCACATTACAGCATTTCTGTTAACGTGTCTTTGTGCAGGTATTATTATTATTTTTTTTTTTCATCCATTGATGGTTGAAATTTTTTCATCTTTTGTAAAATTTTCTCTTTTGATGATGTGTATTTCAATATTTTCAGTTTTCTGTGGGGGCACGATATATGTATGAGTTTGTTGTGAACCTTGTAAAGGCATTTCTTAGAAAATATTTGCATTAAGCTTGTTATATTTAAATGTTCCATGGCAACGTGATGCTTTGGTGTGTTTGTGTGTGTGTTTTTTCCTATGAAGGAACTTAGTTAGAAAATCTCTTTCAGCTGTATATAAATAAAAGAGCAAAAAGAATGCCAACAAACCAATGCATTTATATTGAAATTTTTTTAGCTACAATTGAAAGAGAAAAAACAATATTTTATAAAAAAATATGAGCAAATTTAATTTAACCAGATCGTAATTGTAAAAGCTGCTATCTTTTGGGTGGGTAGTTCTCTTAAGAGTATCTTTGTTAAGAAACTCTGCCACATGTTCAGGAAATAATTTCTAAGATTCTTTACGCACATTTGTTTTTTTTCTTTTTCTCTATTTAATTTATACCCTATGGTTCGACAAAATAATTTGATAAATCGTATTGTTACACAGCTTTCCGTTGATAAGTTAATTTCAGGTATCTATGTAAGCTGAATAAGTTAATTAATGAATAAATATCTAGTTTGCAGGTGAATTAAGTGAGCTGCTTGAAGCTCACTAAGATGAGAAATAAACATCAGCAGCAGTGAAATTGTCTTTTTACTACTCGATTAAAGAGCACAAAATTCTACATCACTACTGAAAATTTCAATGTCATATGTTGTTTAGCTTTTCTGCTGCATAGCCTAAAATTTGAAAAATTTTTTATTTTTTCGTTGAGGAACAGTTGAGAAAATTGAAAATAAGCCAAATTTAAAGTTGAAAAACTTTTTTTTTATGCGTCAAACGTGATCTTTTTATTATGGAACCTTAAATTTCAGGTATTTAGGCGTGATTTAAAAAAAAAAAAAACTGAGCAATAAATGTGTAGAAATATTTAAAAAAATGTTTTTAAACTATGTCAAAATTTGGGCTATTTTCAAAATAAATGTGTTGTTTTAAATAGGAATTCAGTAACATCAAGTAGAAATGAAAATTTCGTGTTAAACTAGAATATTTGAGCTTCCATATGCGGCAATAAAAAGTTGCGCGCATCACTTTTGTTAAATTAATTGTGAAAATAGTCACAATTTTTTCTCTGTCATAATATTTCAAATAAATTGATCACTATGCAATATTTGTTCAAAAAAAACTAGTAAGGAATGACTAGAAAAAAGCGGAAATTTGAACACTGTTGTGCTAAAAAAGTTTCTGATTATAATAAGCTTCCTATCAAAAACTTAGGGGCTTCGGAGATTTCTAATTTGTGCCCTAGTTTGAGTTAGGTTTTCGCCTTGATAAAAAAACCGATTATTTTTTGATTTAAAATTGTTTTTTTCAAATCAAAACCAGGCGCTTGTATCGATTTCGAAATTCCTTTGAATTTAAGACAGTGATGACCAAACCAGAGTGCGTAGAGCAATCAAAATTCACTCTCGCTCTTTCGAGTTGTCATTTATAAAAACAGAAGCAATGAATAATCTTTTCAGAGCAATTCGTTAAACGCTACGCTCTCACATAAACTCCATAAACACTTGTATAGGTTATTCGTCCGTATATAAAGAGCGCTTATCGATGTGAGAGCATCGTCACTGTTTTTATCCCTCGAGTTCTGCAAATAATGTGCTCTTTATATGAGCTGAAAATCGTTTGAATTCATCAATGATAAGTATTTTGATACTTATCATTTTGATATTTGCTTATTAACTGTCCACTGTAAGTCAAATTGTAAGTCAAACATGTGTTTCGGCGCCTCCCTAAAAATATGGTGAATGGGGGCAGATATACCCCCTATTTGTGTGCCTCAAAAATGCTTCTTCCTATTGCTTCCTAATGCTTCCTACCCCCAAAAAATGGTTAGATTTTACTTATTTTGCTGCCCCTTCGAGATATGAAACAACATAAAATCGAAAGATATAGAAAACTCCTCGAAAAATCTTTGAAAAAATGGAAAAAAGTTCCATCTCAAAGGGGAAGCAAAATAGGTAAAAAATAACCATTTTTTGGGGATTTCTAAGGGGGAAAACATTTCTGAAACGCACAAATAGAGGGGTCTATCAGCCCCCATTTTGCTCATTTTTAGAGGGGCATCGAAACACGTGTTTAACTGTCCACTGTAAATCAAATTGTGAGTCAAATACATGTTTTGGTCTCTCCTTAAAAATATTGCAAGTGGGGAGCAGATAGACCCCTCTATTTGTGTTCGGATTCGGAGCCAGCGACCCATTTTTATCTAGTGTTGGCCCCAGCACCGAATTCGTAAAAAACAGGCAATAAACAAACTGCAATAGAAACGAATGATAAAAAAAATGATGACTTCAAAATCAATCTCACTCAGTTCTCACTGTATATAACTATCACTGAAAAGAGTGCATCATTTTCAAATAATCTGAGTGAGGAGAAAAAAAAGAGCGAGCTCATATATCGGCTTATGATCTGCAAAAACACATTCTGTGAACAGCAACGAAGGAGAAATGCAAATAAACAATTCGCTCGCTCATTCGGTGATAAACGAATGGTCGCTTGTTTGTTTTTCATTTCCAATAAAAGAAAAAAAACGAAATGCACTGAATTAAGTGTATGTGTAACGTTTATAGCTTCTCACTGAAAGAAATAGAACGTTAAAGCATTTTAAAAGCTTCCTGAAAGCTTTATATACAAAAATAATAACAAATAGATGCGAATAGAAAAATAATGAAATCACAATCTAATTTTTTTATTATTTGTTTTATATATTATTTTTAGTTGCGGCCGTGGCGTAGTATGTAGAGTGTGTGGCTCATACGCCAGAGAACCCAGGTTCGAATCCTCCATCTGACACAGAAAGTTTTTTCAATTGAATTATTTATTCTGTTCGGCCGTCACCTCTCTGCAGACAATGGCAAAGCTCAGAGAGTAAAAAAATTGCCATGAAAAGCTTCTTGAAAACATAAGCCCTTGGGAGTCGGCATAAAGCTGGCTGGTAGGTCAGTTCTCGATCATTTGTGTTCAAACAGTTCACAACACACACACACAACACAATTGATCATAAGAAGCTCGATCAAAGCCCTTTCAAGCGCTGAAATGACCATTTCGTCTTTTTTTTTATATATATATATTATTTTTATATGTTTATTATATATTATGACATTATTATAGCAAATATTATTAAATAAATAAATAATAAATAAATAAATAAATATTAAATATAATCTATATTATGCATACATATAAAACAGAGTTCATTACATTACTAAATTACAAAACAAATGTAATGTCACTACAAAATCCATATTCCCCATGCCATATAAATTTTGGAATTGATTATAAGTTTTTTCATGAAATTGGGTAAACCCCTTATAAATGGTATAGAAAATTTAGTATAAAAAACTTTGACAGGTGCTTATCTTATACCATTTATAAGGGTTTTACCCATTTGCATGAAACCCCTTAATATTTTACATAATATGTCAAAAAATGTCCAAAACAGGCGATCTTCATCTTCGGATTATAAAGACATTCATACTTCTTCATATATGAATATCTACCTATGCGATCCTCTTCGGCAAGCAAACATTTTCACTTAAAAAATAAATTTAGAAAGAGTACAAAACATTATTTATTACATTTGTGAATTGTACTTACCATATTCCTGCCCCTTATTTTTCATTTAACATCAACAAAATTTAAATTAAATACAAAATACGTAGGGTGCCTTTTATATTTCGGGATTTGGCAACCCTGGTGTTGCAATCTGTCAACTGAAAGCTCTATCGCAAAGTTTGACATTTGTTGGCTTATACGTACTCAGAACGTTTTGACATACGAGCGCTATTTGTGTTGTTTATAGTAACTTAAAAGATTCATCTCGGTCTAAAAATGGAATTAAATCGTGAACATTTTCGTGCGATTATTTTTTACAACTTTCGACGTGAATTAACACAGCAACAGTGCATGGATGAACTTAATTAAATTATTGGCGATGAAGCTCCATCAAGGACCAGTGTTTATCGATGGTATGGTGAATTCAATCGTGGTCGTAGTTCACTCCAAGACGAATTTCGTGAAGGTCGTCCGAAATCAGCTGTTGTTCCGAAAACCATTGATGCTGTGCGCGAACTGATATTGCAAGATCGTCATGTTACCTATCGTGAGATTGAGGCAACCTTAGGCATAAGTGGGACCAGCATACATTCAATATTGCATAAACATTTGACTGTCAAAAAAATTTGTTCGCGTTGGATCCCACGCAATTTGTCAATCGCTCAAAAAAAGGCTCGTGTCGATTGGTCGAAGGAAGTGCTCAAAAAATACGATCGCGGTGCTTCGAAACACGTCTATGACATCGTGACAGGTGATGAATCGTGGATTTACGCGTATGAGCCCGAAAGTAAACAGCAGTCGACTGTAAGGGTGTTTCAAGATGAGCCAAATCCAACAAAAGTTGTTCGCGCACGAAGCACTTCCAAGCAAATGGTCGCCTGTTTTTTCGGAAAATATGGACATGTCGCAACCGTACCACTAGAACAACGCAGAACAGTCAACTCTGAGTGGTACACAACCATTTGTTTGCCAGTTGTCTTCCAAGAAATCAGGAAAACCAACCGCCAAAGACGGATCACTCTTCACCACGACAATGCGAGCTCTCACACATCGGCTCAAACAACTGCATTTTTGAGCACCCAAAACATCGATTTGATGGGTCATCCGCCGTATAGTCCTGACTTGGCACCGAATGACTTCTTTTTATTCCCAACCGTGAAGAATAAACTGCGTGGACAACGATTTTCGACGCCCGAAGAAGCGGTTGCGGCATTAAGAATGCATGTTTTGGAGATACCTCAATCAGAGTGGCAAAAGTGCTTCGACAATTGGTTCAAACGCATGCAAAAGTGTATAGATCTTAATGGAGAATATTTTGAAAAACAATAAAGTGATTTTCGATGATTAATATTTGTTTTTGTTCTCTAATCCCGAAATATAAAAGGCACCCCTCGTATATGTGCCTAGTAAAATTTTTTCGGCATTTTTAATAAACAAAATAAATATAAAATAACCTCTTTTGAACTTGCAAGTTATGAAAACAATTCTGGCTTACATGAATAAGAAACGCTGCGTTTCTTAAGTATCAACTGTAAAGAAATATGTATAACAGAACTACGCGTCGCTCCTTACTTTATTCTTTTTGGTGTACAAGCACAACGTAATTATTTTGAAAGCCAGCAAACAAAGCGACGTCAGCCTACTTGCTTCGAGTCTGCCTGCAGACTGAATGCTTTTTTGCAGCGGAAGAATTTATATAAGTATACATTTTTGGAAAAGCTCTTAGCTCGCGAGCTAATTATGTTCGTAGCATGGCAGAATTATAAGGTAAGCTCAAGTTGGAGTAATAAGGAAGCTGTATGTCAAAATCGGCTGGTCGAATTTTATTTTTCTTATTGTTGTTGTTGCCTTTATCATTTGGCGTTTAGCGTTCTCACAGCTTTGTTGTTGCAAAACTTGTTGTTTGAGCAGCCATTTAAATGTGAGCCTACCTTTTAATTGTATCATGGTTCGTAGCTGATTTAAAACATTCTTAAATACGGCTTTCACAATATGAGAAAAAAATTTTTTGACGTAGAATTACGTCTTACACGGTTTCTTACGCGGTTTGTATGGGGCAATTTTCACAAATTTTTTTCACAAGTGGGACACTTTAGGGCCTTATACAGCCTTTAACATTCATCGTACAAAGATAAAATTTATGCCAAAATATCAGTTATTTTGTGCATAAAAGGATTAGCTAACTTTAGATTTTGTCACTTCTTTAATAAAGTCACAAAAGATAGCAAAAGAAAAGAAGAAACATCCACATTTTTGTATGAGAAAAAATGCATTCATGATTCAGTTGCTACTGACGTTCCTATGCTTGTTGCTTTAGTTCGTGCCGATATCTCGAACACAACATCGTGTGGTTTCTTGAATAGAATCGTTTTATGAATTTCTCAAAGCTTTACAAGCAATGCATACCTATATAAATGCTTGCGCCGTTAAGAAGCTTTCAGTCTGCTGGCAGACTCCAATCAGTCAGGGTGGCGTCACTTTGTCCGCCTAATGCCTGAGAAAATAATATGTTGCAATACGAAGAAGCGATGCATAGTACATTATATTAGTTTATATTTGATATTTAAAAAACGCAGCGCTACTACACAGAAACCATTTTCAGCAACTGCTTTTTTGTTGTTATTAATATGAATATATGAAATATTTGCATATATATATATGTATTTTTCTTTCGTTTTTGTTATTGTTTTTGTTAATCTTCAGTAAGATTAATAAAATAAATAATACATAAATAATACAAAAAATTATATTACTACTATGCAGGTTTACATATACGGAGACTGGAGGCTGGCATGGTAGTTACAGTGGCTCCAAGCCAAAGTCGGACACCAGCGCAAACATTTTTCCTTATGAAAAATATTTTAACTAAAACAAGTAGATAAAAATGTAAAATAGTTTTTCAACAACTTATTTATTATACTTTCAAAACAAGAAAACAACAAATATAACTCAATTCGGTATAGTTAAATATTTACGTTAAACAGAAATTATTATGAAAATTTATGCACAACCCAAACTCGGGCAGTGAACAATTTATTTAAAATAATGAAACATTTTTTTAAAACTAGTACTTCATGTGAAGGCCTTTATTTTTTATAACCATCTTCAATCGGTTAGGCATTGATTTGACCAATTTTTCACAAAAACTTGGTTGGATTTTTTACCATTCTTATAGCAAGATTTGTTTTCAACTCATTTTTGTTGGAAACGGGGTGCTCTCGAACTTTTGTGTAAAGATGGTCCCACAAATTTTCGATTGGATTGATGTCAGGACTTTGGGATGGTGTTTCTATGACATGGGGACTATTATAGAGTAGCCAAGATCGCACTCTATAAGTTTTGTGATTTGGATCATTGTCTTGATAAAAATGTCAATCATCAAGAAGATCAAGTTCATCCACACTTCTTGGTAAATTTTCTTTTAGAATGTCAAGATAAACATCCTGATTCATTATCCCTTCAATGAAATGCAAAGATCCTGGTCCAGCAGCTGAACTCCAAATGAACCCAAACCATAACCGATTCGCCACCATGTTTGACAGTTGGTCTTAAATTCCGCAGTTAAAGTTCCTCATTCGGCTTTGTCCAAACGTAAGGTTTTCCATCGGACCCAAAAACGTTAAATTTACTTTCGTCGGTAAACAAAACGTTTCATGCTCTTTTGCAAACTTTAACCGGATGCTTTGATTTTTTTTGCTGATCAGTGGTTTTTGTCAAGCTTTTCTACCATTAAGATCAGCCTTGTGAAGCATATTTCTTATAGTTGAGGCACTGGACTTCTTTCCCAACTCATTTTCAGCCATGATAGCTAGCTTCGGTTCACTAAGAAAGGGATTAGCTTCAACTTTACGCAACAAATGCCGCTTATCCGATTCAGTAAAAATCCTATTGTGGGCAGTTTTAGGCTTGTTTCCTACCCGCTCATTTATTTTAAAGCGCGTAATTATATCATGTACAGTAGAATGACTTCTGCCCACAATTTTTGCTATCTCGCGCACAGATTTTCAATCGTTGGAGTGGTTTACCAATTTTCTAAGCTCTATACTCGTTTGACCTCTTTGTCTAGGCATTTTTAATTTACAAGGTTTTTTTCAAATTTAATACAAAAAACTGTTGTAGAAAATACCGATCGTTGCTAAACTTCCAGTTTACTTGAAGTTGGTTGCGATTCTTCTGCATGGTTGCATTTATTTAATGCACTCTTGCTACTGTCCAAGTTTAGCTTGCGCATTGATTTTACTACTATTTGTATATAAGCATAATTATTTTCTTCCAGTGAATTTTTTTAAAAATTTCATTTATTGTTTCAGACAGTGTACAAATATATGTATTCAAAAACCATAAGCGTTTTTTTTAACTTTCTTAAGTTTAAATATATTTTGCCAGGAAATATTTTCTCTATGGTGTCCGACTTTGGCTTGGAGCCACTGTATGCTATTAGAAACTTCATTTATTTTTAAAATATCATTATAAATTCGAATTATTTGTTGAACTAATTTTTTATATATTACATATTAAAAATATATTTTGTTTGTTAAAATTTAAATTTTCAACTAAATTTAAAGTATATATTAGTTCCTTACAGCAGGAAAAATAATAAACTCATATTATTTCGAAATATATATTTAAATTTTTTAAACAAAAGATTGCATTATATTTATTTTTAACTAACATAAAAAAAACAGCCGACTACAAAATCACTACAAAGTAAAAAATAATTTTAAAAATACTTTTCCTTTTAATTTCTTGGTCATATTTGATAATTTATTTAAACATATTATTATATATGAAATCTTATCTTAATTTTTTTCTTATTTGTTTTATTATCATAAATATATTAATTAGTTGATGAATACAAAAGCTTTTAAGGTTGGCGCTAATATAATCACACTTTTAATCAGAAGTGCCAACTTCAAAGCCTTTGTATTCATCAATATATTTATGATAATCAAACGAATTAGAAAAATATTAGGATAATAAGATTTCATATATAATAATATGTTTAAATAAATTACGAAATATGACCAAGAAATTAAAAGGAAAAGTATTTTTAAATTATTTTTTACTTTGTAGTGATTTTGTAGTCGGTTGTTTTTTTTTTTAAAATTTTTATTTCTTCCTTTTTAGAGAATATGATAAATTTTCGAAAAAAGTGTATAAACAACATAAGTAAAATTGTTCCGAAAAAATTTGTTCTATTAAAATCTGAAAGTTTGTTGGCTATTTCACATATCTGCCTCTTAAATTTTAATTAGATGTCACATGTTTTGAAATTATTATACCCATTCTTGTAACGAGTTTTATTACCCTAGTGTCAATATTATTCGAGATATAGTGTTTTTCAAATATTTCCACGCCCCTTTGTTATATAAGCGCCCACTTTCTGGAGCGTTATCTCCAATAATTGTGCCTACCCCTGTACTTTATTTCAGTACCCCAGCGTCAATATTAACTGCGATAGTGTTTATCTAGTATTGCCACGCCCATTTATCGAATAGCGCCTACTTTATTGACCATAATTTTTAATAATTCTGCCTACCCCTGTACTACAATAAATTTCAGTGCCCTAGTGTCAATATAATTCGAGATACACTGTTTTTCTAATATTGCCACGCCCAGTAGTCGAAATCCGCCCACTTTCTTCACCGTAATTTTGACTAATAACGCCTACCCCTATACCAAATTGCAGTACCATAGTATAAATATTATTCGAGATTTACTCTTTTTCTAATATTGCCACGCCCATTTGTCAGATAACGCCCATTTTGTTGACGGCAATTTGTAATAATTGTGCCTACCACTGTACTAAATTTCAGTACCCTAGTGTCCATATTTTTCGAGATACAGTGTTTATATAATATTGCCACGCCCATTTGTCGAATAACGCCCACTGTATTGGCCATAATTTGTAATAGTAATGCCTACCCTTATACTTAATTGCAGTACTATAGTATTAATATTATTCGAGATATACTCTTTTTCTAATATTGCCACGCCCATTTGTCAAATAACGTCCATTTTCTTGACCGTAATTTGTATTAACTGTGTCTACCCCTACATTAAATTTCAGTATCCTAGTGTCCATATTATTCGAGACACAGTGTTTTTATAATACTGCCACGCCCATTTGTCGAATAACGCCCACTTTAATGACGATAATTTGTAATAATAATGCCTACCCCTATACTAAATTGCAGTACTCTAGCCTCAAAATTATTCAAGACACACTGTTTTTCTAATATTGCCACACCCATTTGTCGAATTACGCCCATTTTCTTGCCCGTAATTTGTAATAATTGTGCCTACCCCTACACTAAATTGCAGTACCCTAGTGTCAATATTATTCGAGATACAGTAGTATCTAGTATTGCGAGATCTATTATTGCCACGCCCAGTTCTCGAATACCGCCCACTTTTGTACGGGCACCTCCATGCTTATGATATCTATCAGTTCCCCAAAAATTATGGCAATCAGGCATATGGTTTAGAAGTTATCGAT
Source organism: Coremacera marginata (assembly GCA_914767935.1). NCBI lineage: Eukaryota > Metazoa > Arthropoda > Insecta > Diptera > Sciomyzidae > Coremacera > Coremacera marginata. The sequence goes on from OU612043.1 coordinate 45,378,054, forward strand.
GTACATACATTTTAAAAAAAAAAAAAAAAAAAAAAAAAAACAGAGAAACCGACGAACTTGAGAACCTCCTCCTTTTTGAAGTCGGTTAATAAATAAAAAATGAGCAAGAACAACAATTCATCAACAATATATCAAACAAAAATTCTACGTCCACACTTACGATACTATCGAAACTGTGTCTTTTTTTTCTCGAGTCATCATTTTATAGAGAATTATAGCAAAAATTGTGAGCATGGCGCATAATAAATGATCCAAGCTTTATAAATTATAAAAACTTTTTTTTTTTTGTATAATATGCACAAGCTCTACGTGCAATTTCGAACTTAATATAAACTAAATTCAATTTAATATCTTTTGCTTAACTCATTTTCATGGCGATTAATGTTTGAATTTAGGTGAATTTCGCTTTTCGATTTTTTCTTGACCGCGCTCTTATTGAAAATTAGCTGATATTACTAAAAAGCCAATACATTTAACTTTTGTAAAAGTTTCAACGTAATCGCTAAAGCAGTTTTGTTGTTTTTAGCGGTAACGAAGAAACCAGCTGTACTTACTCTCTACATATGAGTGTGTAATAATAATATTTTAAACTTTATGCTTCAAATTTAAATATGTATTTGCAAACAAAAGCTTTTTTAATATGTATATTTAGCTGGCTACACACAAGCACACACTTTAATCTCGAAAAAAAACCTAAAAAGCAGTTTTCAAAAGTTTTAGTGACGGTGAAATTGAAATCTGTTAAAGTCGCTTTCACACCAACCAACTCGTCTCAATTTGGCCCAAACAAACAAATGCTACGTGCTAAGAAAGCTTTTTCAAAAACTCTCTGACAACAATAAAAAAGTTACTTGCTCTACACTTTTACCGTAATAGTTATACTCAAACGTCACTTTGCCGTCAGCCGTAGTCTGTCTGCAAGGATATAGCGTTGACAATAGCAACAACAATAACAAAAACAACAAGCAACGCCTTGTTGTCAACGTTGACTGCAATGATGATGATAACTTTGATGATGTGAATGAAAAACTTTTGATTGATGTGGAAAAAGTTATTCAAGCTGTTATTATGTGGAATAGTAAAACCAACAACGTAAGCGGGGCTCAACGTGGTAGGAGGGAGGCGGCGTGGTATGGAGGGTTGGTAGAGGTTGTCTAAAACTTTTGATTATTAATTAATTATAGTCAACGAGCAACGCATACCTTTTATTGTGAGTGGTGACAGTTGGTGGATCGAGAGCTGTATGGTAGAAAAACTGCGGGTTGAAAAAATTACATTTTATTGCGCTATAGTAGTGTTTTTTTTTTTTTTTGCTTTTTTGTGGTTTTGACAAAACGGAAATTGTTTTTTTTTTGTGGTTCACACTAATTGGCGTGTTTTTGTAGAATTAAGTTTGTGAGCGCGGATAATTCTGAGCAAGATATAAATGTTTGAGTTCGTTTTTTTTTTTAAATTTCTTTTTTTAAGCGAGTTTGTGTGGCGCAAACGTTATTTTGAAAAGGATTTTTTTTTTTTTTGTTTTATTTTTTAAGCTTGTTGAATTTCTGACTTAACCGCTTTCAAAGCCCAACAAAATAAACCCACTCCTATCCCCGTCAGGCTTTAATGTTTATCTGTTTGTGCATCCTTACATATATGTATATGGCTTTTGAATAATATCCCGTTAGTTTTTAATTTTGTTTTTTTTTTGCGACAATTTGAAGCCTTTATCGCATTTTTATTTGAACTAACACACATACATATGTATGTACAGTGACTAGTAATCTGTAACGGATGTTACTGAGCAATAAATTAAATGTTGCAACAACATTTTAATTAAAGGCCTGCGTTTACATGTTTTAACCTACTTGCGTAGCACATAAATCGTGCTTAAATGATCTGGGTTGCCAATCAGCTCCCTCCCACCCCTCCAAAAAACACCTAAGCCCCAATTATCCAAATTTTTTTTTTTTGAGACATGGGTCAAAATTGCGCCAAATCTTATGAACAAAATCCCAAGTCGTTTATAAAAAAGCACTCATTCATTCATTTATTCCGCCATTCTTTAGCCTCCAACAACATTAACTAAGACCCGAATGTATCCTTGTGCAACAAACACACGAAAATCCTTTCAATGAACTGTTTGTTATACACAACACAAATTTATCTTTATCAACCGTTGGTGGACAAGAGAGAAGAGCATAAAGCATGGTGTCGGAAGACACATGTTTAGCTCACAGCATGAAGTTAACTTGAAGCGAACAAACGCACGTTGCACAGTGATCAAAAAGATCAAAAAGTACTTTTTGGTCCCAGGAACGATGACACCATCTTAGGGCACCAAATTAATAACATCTGTAAATATGTAATAAAAAAAAAAGTTGCCACACCCCCTATTACCGCCCACAAATCAATAAAAATGTTTTATTTCAGATGAATTTGTTTGTAGTGAACTAAAATTTTCGACTTCGTTTGATTACTTTCGACAGCTGCACTAAAAATGGGCGTGGTCGAACATTAACTACGCCCAATTTGAAGACATTTTAATTCCTGATTTGTACATATTTTGATAATGAAACTTAGTGTGTAGGTTCTGAGACCAAATAGCGGTCACTATATACATATAAGTGTTGCCACACCTTCCTTTACCGCCCATCTATCTTCCATATCCCTTAAGATTTACAATATCTGTTATTCAGATTAATACCACGTTTAAAAAAAAATTTGCCACACCCTTTTACTGCCCAAAAATAAATAAAACTGCTATATTTCAGACGGTTTTAGTTGTGTAAGACTAAAACTCAGTAATTTAGTTCGAATGATTACTATTGGCAACTGCACAAATATAGGCGTGATTGCACTATAACTACGCCTACTTTTAAAAATCATTATAATTCCTGAGTTGTGCATGTCTTGATGGTGAAACTTGGTGTGTGGATGCTCTAAGTCCAAGTGGTTGTCACTATATATTTCAATGTTGCCACGCCCACTTTTACCAACCATCTTATATACAAAGCTGAATATCATCGTACCTCAACTGCTCCTAAACACTTTTTAATTTTTATCGAACTTCTTCTACACCGTTTGTTCGATTTCAATCAATTTTCGGATAATTACCATTCTTGAGAAAAATGAGGAGTTTTTAGACTACAAAAATTGGCGGGATGAGACGAAATGCGTGTCAATTTAATTCTAATCGAACTTCCTCCACACCATTTCTCCGACTTCAACCAAGTTTTGCTCACATATTCATTGATATAATAAGCAGTCTAAAGTTTAGAAAAGTGGGCGGTAAAAATTGAGCTATATTATGCAAGGGGCGTGCCACTTGAATTTTTTTAAACTTATTTTGTACCGTTTGTTCATCTTCATGCAAATTTTGAACAATTATTCCTTTCCATAAATGAGCAGTCTGCAGTTTAGACAATTGGGCGATATTAGACAATGGGGCGTGCCACTTTAATTTTAAGTGAACTCCTACTACGTTGTTTGTCCGATTTCAATAAAATTTTGCACATTTTTGAAATGAAAACTTCCTTAGGCGCGTTAAGCACTTTTTGGTAGAGAGCAAAACAATACATTCGCGATAACATCACGCTGTTAGTGATATCATCACGCTGTTACCGATATCATCACGCTGTTAGCGATATCACCATGCTTTTAGCTGCTCATTTCTGTTGCATTGTACAGCATTGCTTATGCCGTGGTTATGCTAGGCAAACCTGTTTGGTGAGCTTTTGCTTTATTACCGAGGCGATTACCAACCGATTACCGAGCCAATTACCGATTACCGAAGCGATTACCAACCGATTAACGAACCAATTACCAATTACTGAAGCGATTACCTACCCATTACCGAACAAATTACAGATTACCGAAGCGATTACCAACCTACAACTAATTACCAAAGGAATTACCAACCGATTACCGAAGCGATTACCAACCGATTAATCAAGCGATAACCATTCGATTACCGAAGCGATAACCAACCAACTACCTATTACCGAAGCGATTACCAACCGATTAACGAACCAATTACCAATCACTTTAGCGATTACCTACCCATTACCGAACAAATTACATATTACCGAAGCGATTTCCAACCCACTTGCGATTACCGAAGCGATTATCAACCGATTACCAATTACCGAAGGGACTACGAGCCGATTACCGAAACGACTACCAGCCGACTACGGATAACGAAGCGATAACCGAAAGAATTACCTATCTATTACCAACCGATTACCGAAGCGATTACCAACCGATTACCAAACCAATTACTGATCACCGAAGCGACTACCAACCTATAACCCATTACCGAAGGGATTACCAACCGATTACCGAAGCGATTACCAGCCGATTTATCAAGCGATAACCAATCGATTACCGAAGCGATTACCAACCGACTACCGAAGGGCTTACCAACCGATTACCGAACCAATTACTGATTACCGAAGCGATTACCAAACGATTAACGAACCAACTGCCGGATTCCGAAGCGCTAACCAACCGATTACCGAACCAATTACCGATAACCGAAGCGATTATCAACCGATTACCGAATCAATTACCGAATACCGAAGCGATTACCAACTGATTACCAAGCTATTACCAATAACCGATTACTAAAGAACTTTGACCGAGCTTCTTATGATCAATTGTGTTGTGTGTGTTGTGCAATTTTTGAACACAAATGATTGAGAACTGGACCAACATGTTTTTAATGCCGACTCCGAACGGCTTATGTTCTCAAGAAGCTTTTCATGGCAGTTTTTACTCTCTGGGGCTTGCCATTGTCTGCAGAGAGGTGACGGCAGTACAGAAAAATTAATTCAATTGAAAAAACTTTCTGTGTCAAATGGAGGATTCGAACCTGGGTTCACTGGCGTGTGAGCCACTCACACTACCCACTGCGCCACGGCCGCCACATATAATGTAATTATGCATAAATTAAATTAAATTAATGTCTACATGGGGCAATTGGTTTTTTCATAAATGCAAAGAAACCCTTATCGGCTTTTGAAAACCTAGGTAAAAACAAATTTAGTAAGTTTATACAAGTTGGCTTTTGTAAAATACATAAAACAAAAAAGTTCGGTGTTGACAAAACTTATGTGTAATCACAAATGTTTTTGTGCCAGCTAAACATTGTTTTAATATAAAAAACTTTCATGCTTTGTACTGTAAGAGAAAAATTTCAATATTTACCAAATTATTGTATAAAGCATACAAGAGATTTTGTAACAAAACTTATTTCTAGACTATTTTATTTGATTGCGAGTTCGGGATTGGGCTCTCGATGTTTTTCGAGCTAAGTTCGGGTAACCAGATGCTCGAAACCCGAAAAAAGCACGGGCAGCTCGAAATACCCGAAAATACTCGAATATATTCGAGTGCGCGGGGATGGCTTGGGTAATTTGAGCTCCCCTGGTAGCCTGAAAATCGAAAATTGAGTGCTGTAGTTGGTATTATTTATAATTTCAAAAATTTTATAAATGAAATAGGATTCAATGTTGAAATAAACTTGATTCAAAGATAATTCGAAGATAAAAATGGATTTTTTAATTTTGATGCCAAAAAAAATTATACAAGTTACTTGTATGAATCTGTAAATATATTGTTAATTGATCATTCACATAAAATGCGATGGGTCAACATTTACAAATTTGTTGTCTAGAACCTAGACCTACAACTTAAACAGGCTCAAAACGGTCGACGTTAGTGGTTAGGTAAGCATAAATGTATTGCTAATATTCTTTTAGTATTTTTCTCAAGTCTTGTTGATATACATGGTGGTCCCGCAACTGAGTGGAACTATTTACGAAGGTGAAAGGTTATGTCGAGCTGAGCAAAAAATCGTATGGGAGGGGGATGGTATATTTTCACATCCTTAGGAGCTACAGGGTTAATTAATATTTCATGACTTGGATTCACGTTATTGTTTCTAGCAGAAAAACTAACATATACAAAACTAATTTTGATAGCTCGTTGCAAAAGCAATGAAATTACCTTTCTAACGGTATATATCAATCAACAAAATCCACCGACTTAACCGTTACCGTTCTGTGCTCGTGTGAAGATGAAATCAATCGGTTGAAACTACTAAATTTGAACTTTAAGTGCAAATTTCTCAGAATTTCGCGTTATAAATGAAATTTTTTTGTTATGATCAATTTTGTAATTTATTTAATTCTTTTCTCAATGACACCAAAAACATAAACATATCTTTAAAAATAAAAAAGTTGGGTTTGAATAAAAATTTGAATAAACCACTGTGCGTTGGCAGCAAAGAAAGCAGCATCCAACATCTTTGGTGTCTTGCTGCACTGGGTGTGGTTCAATAAACTTGTAACTTTTCGTTTCTTATTATTATTTTTTTTTCTTTTCTTTGCAAAGTCGTATTGATATATGAAAGTTTGTTGTTTGTTGCCGTTGTTATTGTTGTGTGTTTTTTTTTCGGTTTGTCTCACTTGCTTTTTTAATTCCTTATAAAAAGGCACTCATTTAATGTACTTAGTGGCGAATAAAAAAAAAAAATTTATGCTCCCACCACCCCACAACTTGGTTGGCTGTCAAGTGTTGGACTTTTATTTAGAACTCTCGTTAACAATTTAATTAATAGCTTTTTTTTCAAAAGAGAACTAAGTACATATCTGCTCTTTGACACATTATTCATTGCAATGATGTTCTGTCAAAAGCTTGTTTTTTTATTTTTTTCTTAATGATGTCTCAAAAACTTTATTCCCATTAACGGTTTTTGTTTTGTTTTTCGTAACAAACGTTTGTCAGGACATCATTGTGCGGTTTTTAATTTGATGTTTTGCCATTTGTTTGGCTTTAGATTAGACATTAAGTCGAAATAAATTGCTTTGCAGTTTAATTCTCAGAAACGTTTAATAATGACACTAAGTAAAGCCATTATGTCACTCGTTATCGACAATTGACGTTCAAATTGGATGTTAACGATGTCAATTTTTTATTACAAAGATGTTTAACGATTTGGACTCATTTCATTTTAACTGTTACACAGTTTATGAGAAATATTTTAAAAGGAACATAAAATGTTTATTTGAAATCCGCAAAATCGTGTCCTATATAAGATGTTTTCATATCTCTAGTCTTTGAGAAGTATTTGTTCGAACTTTAAATTAACTTTAACTTAAAATTTTTTTTTTTTTTTTTTTTGAAAAACCATTATTAGTCTTTCATATAAAGTATGTAATGCAAAGGTAAGTTTAAAAATATTTTAAGTGTAAATATAAACTTTTCTAATTTCCTTATGAATATAAAGCTTTTAAGGTCGGCGCTAATATAATCGGGCTTTTAATCAGAAGCGCCAACTTCAAAGCTTTTCTATTCTATTTCTATTCTAGAAATGAATATATTTATGATAATAGAACAAATTAGAAAAAAAAATTTAAAAAAAAAAAATCAACCGACTACAAAATCACTGCAAAGTAAAAAATAATTTTAAAAATATTTTTCCTTTTAACTTCTTGGTCATATTTGATAATTTATTTTAACATATTATTATATATGAAATCTTATTATCTTAATTTTTTTCTTATTAGTTTTATTATCATAAATATATTAATTTCTTGATGAATACAAAAGCTTTTAAGGTCGGCGCTCAATAATCAGACTTTTAATCAGAAGCGCCAACTTCAAAGCATTTGTATTCATCAAGAAATTAATATATTTATGATAATAAAACAAATAAGAAAAAAATTCGAGATATACTCTTTTTCTAATATTGCCACGCCCACTTGTCACATAACGCCCATTTTCTTGACCGTAATTTGTATTAACTGTGTCTACCCCTACACTAAATTTCAGTGCCCTAGTGTCCATATTATTCGAAATACAGTGTTTTTATAATACTGTCACGCCCATTTGTCGAATAACGCCCACTTTATTGACGATAATTTGTAATAATAATGCCTACCCCTATACTAAATTGCAGTACTCTAGCCTCAAAATTATTCAAGATACACTGTTGTTTTAATATTGCCACGCCCATTTGTCGAATTACGCCCATTTTCTTGCCCGTAATTTGTAATAATTGCGCCTACGCCTACACTAAATGCAGATACAGTAGTATCTAATTTTTTTACTTTGTAGTGATTTTGTAGTCGGGTTTTTTTTTTAAAATTTTTATTTCTTCCCCTTTAGAGAATATGATTAATTTTCGAAAAAAGTGTATAAACTACAGAAATACAATTGTTCTTAAAAAATTTCTTCTATTAAATTCTGAAAGTTTGTTGGTTATGTCAAATATCTGTCTGTTAAATTTAAACTAGATGTCACGTGTTTTGTTATAATTATACCCATTCTTGTAACGAATTTTATTACCCTTATGTCAATATTATTCGCGATATAGTGTTTTTCTAATATTTCCACACCCCTTTGTTGAATAGGCGCCCACTTTCTTGACCGTCATATGTAATAATTGTGGCTACCCCTGTGCTTCATTTCAGTACCAAAGCGTCAATATTAACTGAAATACAGTGTTTTTCTAGTATTGCCACGCCCATTTATCCAATAACGCATACTTTATTGACCATAATTTTTAAGAATTCTGCCTACCCCTGTACTACAATAAATTTCAGTGCCCTAGTGTTAATATTTTTCGAGATACACTGTTTTTCTAATATTACCACGCCCAGTAGTCGAAAGCCGCCCACTTTGTTCACCGTAATTTTTACTAATAATGCCTACCCCTATACCAAATTGCAGTACCATAGTATCAATATTATTCGATATATATTCTTTTTCTAATATTACCACGCCCATTAGTCAAATAACGCCCATTTTCTTGACGGAAATTTGTAATAATTGTGCCTACCACTACACTAAATTTCAGTACTCTAGTGTCCATATTATTCGAGATAAAGTGTTTTTATAATATTGACACGCCCATTTGTCGAATAACGCCTACTTTATTGGCCATAATTTGTAATAGTAATGCCTACCCCTATACCAAATTGCAGTACCATAGTATCAATATTATTCGAGATATACTCTTTTTCTAATATTGCCACGACCATTTGTCAAATAACGCCCATTTTCTTGACCGTAATTTGTATTAACTGTGTCTACCCCTACACTAAGTTTCAGTACCCACGTGTCTATATTATTCGAGATACAGTGTTTTTATAATATTGCCACGCCCATTTGTCAAATAACGCCCACTTTATTGACCATAATTTGTAATGGTAATGCCTACCTCTATACTAAATTGCAGTACTCTAGTCTCAAAATTATTCAAGATACACTGTTTTTCTAATATTGCCACGCCCATTTGTCAAATTTGCCCGTTATTTGTAATAATTGTGCCTACCCCTACACTAAATTGCAGTAGCCTAGTGCCAATATTATTCGAGATACAGTAGTATTTAGTATTGCGAGATCTATTATTGCCACGCCCAGTTCTCGAATACCGCCCACTTTTTTACGGGCACCTCCATGCTTATGATATCTATCTGTTCCCCAAAAGTTATGGCAATCAGGCATATGGTTTAGGAGTTATCGATGTACATACATTTAAAAAAAAACAAAAAAAAAAAAACAGAGAAACCGACGAACTTGAGAACCTCCTCCTTTTTGAAGTTGGTTAAAAATAGTCAACGATTTGCTCATAAACTATAAAAAAATGGGCGTACATATGTCCTTGAAACTTAACTATCTGCACTCCTATTTGAATTTTTTTTCCCAAGAATTTTGGCGACGATAGTGATGAGCATGGGGAAAAATTCCACCAGCAGATGAAGGCAATTGAGAATCGGTAATGCCCGTATGATACTTAATTTTTTTTGTACAATTTTAAAATCTGAAAACAAGTGGATCGAATAACGCTTGCTTTATTGACCGTAATTTTTAATAATTCTGCCTACCCCTGTACTAAATTTCAGTACCCTAGTGTCAATATTATTCGAGAGACAGTGTTTTTCTAATATTTCCACGCCCATTTGTCGAATAAGCGCCCATTTTCTTGAGCGTAATTTTTAATTATTGCGTCTACCTCTACACTTAATTGCAGTACCCAAGTGTTAGTATTATTTGAGATATAGTGTTTTTCCAATATTGCCACGCCCATTTGACGAATAACGCCCACTTTTTTGACCGTAATTTTTAATAATAATGCGTACCTCTATACTAAATTGCAGTAATCTAGTCTCAAAATTATTCAAGATTGTTTTTCAAATATTGCCACGCCCATTTGTCGAAAAACGCCCATTTCCTTGAACGTAATTTGTAATAATTGTGCATGCCCCTAACTAAATTTCAGTACCCTAATGTCAATATTATGCGAGATACAGTGTTTTTCTAGTATTGCCATGCCCATTTCTTGAATAGCGCCCACTTTTTTAGATGGGCACCTCCGCGTGTTTATGATATCTATCTATCAATCACCAAATATTATGGCAATCAGGCATATGGTTTAGGAGTTATCGAAAACAAAAAAAAACAAAAAAACAAAAAACAAAAAAACAAAAAAAAAAAAACAAAGAAATCGACGTACTTGAGAACGAACCTGCTCCTTTTTGAAATCGCTTAAAAAGAATTTCGCAGACCTTTGGACTTGAGTAACTTTTTACGCACAAACGATTTCGCAACGGAATTTTGACATGTTATTAAGTCCAAATAAGAGAGCTGGGATTTTTTTTTTCATACAGATCGCTTTTCACCTTATTTTTCTGGACTATAATTTCATATTAGTCTACACATATTTTCCTAACTAGTCTTTACTTTTTGAAATCTGACTTCAGATTCGAAATCAGTCACAAACGAAATTCATTAAACAACAAACAATTTCATTTTTAAATTGCTCAAAACATGCGTCCAGTTTAGGAATATACCAACTAAGTACTCAAAATTATGTATCACGATGTAAAAAAAAAACAAAAGGAGTGTGAGTCAAACAAAATCAAAAAAAAAAAAAAAAAAAAAAACAAAATCAAAAACGGACAATTCTAATTATTTCTGTATTTTAATACTACAGATTATTGCATGAAAATTATGTTTCCCTGCCATGCAGCTAACCACAACTGAAGAATTGAATATTCAGACGGCACGGTTTCATAACGCTATAATTTCACTAAATATAATATAACAAGGACAGCATAAATAGGCAATAATTTAGGACAAAATTATGACAGCCAGCCGTAAATTTGATTGAGTTACACATTTAACCACATTATCACTCAGGTGTGTAAGTACACCACAAATGCGATACCATATTTTGCTGCAACACAGCAACGGTGATGAACGGTAGGTTGGTGTGCACACAAATCTTCTTCAGCTGTGGTGACTGCTGTCGAGCTAATTAAAAACCGCAGTGAAAATAACAGAATTCTAACAAAATTGATGACAGTGTTATTTGACCGTTAAGTTGTACTAAAGTTGTACATCAAAGTTGAAAAAATATTTCAAAATAAGAGCGCGGTTTTCATAAAATTTATTTAATTCATATTGCCTGAATTTATAAGTTATACTATAATGATAGATTTAACTATTATGCGTTATTAATAACAGTATTTTACACATTTTTTTTTTTTTTCATATGATGACAGTTTTTTATGACAGCTGTCATATAATTTTCCCTAAACATTAAAAATAAAAAGCCATTATATAAAATTAGGTTTAGTTTTTATACACATTTTCACCCTCTTTGACACATATTACAGTTTTCTTAAGCTCAGTCTCAACATTTTGTTTTTCTGCAAGATAGCTTTAATAATTTGGTTGGAAGTCACTTGAAGCAAAAAAAAAAGCAACATTGGCAAGTTCCTTGCTTGTCACATAGCCATGGCTTTTATTACAATTTATAATATATTTTTGATTACTCTGTTGTAGGTGAAATTATATCTACTATGCGTGTATTTTTGTGCCAGCTTGTATTGTATGTAATTTATTTCTTTTATATTTTATAGATACGTACAAAGCAAGCGACAAGCTGTCTAGAAAGGATTTATAGCCGAATTTTACAATTGGACATAAAACGATTTAATTTTTATGAGCAAAAAATACACAAAAAATACACAAAAAAAAGCAAAGTACCCCACATACACAATAGCTGTTACAAATAATAACTGTTACGTGCCAACTTTACGAAAATTCAGCGTATTTTACATGGAAGGCTGCAACTGGTAGGAACAACAGAGCTTTAGTACCTTAAAATTGTAAGTATCTAATTTAATTATAATAAAATTTTCATATTAAAATGTAAAATATAAAAGCTTCTTTACTGCCAAATACCATTATCTATGGCTTATACATATAAAATATAAAATATAAAATAAAATATACTATATAAAATATAAAATCTTTATAGAACAAAAGTAATAAAAAAAAAAGAAAAGAATACTTTTCATAAAAAGTAGAAAATTGAATCTTGTGAATTTATGCTTTTGTACCAGAATTTCATTGTAATTTTAATTAAACAGCTTTCTAAAGTATACAACGCAAAAATCTCTTCTATAAGTATTTTTTTCTCTCTCTACAATACGCAACAATTGAACCAACAACCAATACATAAACTTTTGAACAAAATTGAATTTTTGCTGCTTAGATTCAGTAGTGCACCAAAGCTCATTCTAAAAGTTACCAACTCACAAACAACACTTATACACATGGGAAGACCCACGACTACGATGACGCACAGTGAGTTGAGTCCATATGAATTTGACACAAAATAGAAGCTGCTGCTAGAATTTGATGAAATTTTTATTTTAGAACGCAAATTATTGTCACGTTGATTGCAAAAATACTTTCGGTTCTTTTGTACCAATTACCGGTTTTCTAAAAACTCGGTTTATTTGCTTTGCCGTCGTGTTAAATTTTTAAGTAGGGGAGTTTATCCGGTTGTGGGCACAATTAGCTATTTCAGCCATAACTTTTGACCAAGCTAATATTTATGCAGACGTATACATATACATCAATGGAAAGGTAGAGACCTGAGGTAACTACTGGCGAGAGAATTCATATGATTCCACCAAAAAGAAAACAAAATATCAAACTTTGTACGGAGTAATAAATTTTGAAGAAAAAAATTTTTTTTACCGGTTGTGGGCCCCATCCTGGAAAATACCCTGAAAATGGGAAAATATGAAGTAAAACGCCACTAAATATGAAGAAAAGAAATTTTATTAATTTTTAAAGCCCTTAATGGCACAAACAGCAACGAAAAATGGCGTAGACTTCATAGCAGGAAAAATTAAATGAACATGAAAATGAAAAAAAAAAAAAAATGAAAATTAAATTATTCATTAACAATTTTTATTTATGCTTTTGTGCATTTAAATCAGTGGTGCTCATTTACAACATAGACATTTTTTCGTCTGTGTTAGAGAGCTTTAAGCTTCTTTACTAGTTTTTACCAGGGATGATTTTTGGGGGCTTTTAGAGCTTTTTTGATCCCTTTTTGATTTCATAAGCCCCGAAGCCCTTTCGATTCATTTTAAGCCTTTTTGAAAAATTCTACTGAAAAAATAATTTTAAATCGATCTCAGCAATATAAGTTCTGTTGAATTTATTGAAATTATAGCTTTAGAAAAACAAAAAACTTAAACAATTATCCCCAATTTTGTTTTTTAAGCTATATAAGCCTATGCAGTTACGTTTCGGGTTGGCTCCAGAAATAGTATACTTGTAAAAATCTATTAAAACTGAGGAAAATTTTTAAAAAACTGACGTTCTTATATTCTGTATAAAGCCACCACGTTAGTATTATGCAGAATAACCACTATATTCTATTATTGATTGACATCAATAAGAATTATTTATAAACATTTGGTATCTACACCGAAAAAAAAAGCTTATGTTAAGTTGAAAAAAACCTATTAAAAGATTTTGTTGTATGGCTATCTACAGAATACTGCGACATACTGCATCTGTTAACATAGCTGCAGTTATGTCAGGAAATAGTATCAAGGCTGCTTGGATCAGTGGGTAGAGCGATGGACTGGTACCAAAAGTTCCAGGTTCGAATCCACACGGCGGGCAAAGAAATTTTTCTTTTCTTTTTGTTGATGACATGTAATAAAATTTACTGGTGTGAATATGAACGTGTGTTTTTTTTTATTTACTTCATGTTATTTTTGAATTTAAAAGTTGTTTTATTACAAAAAAAAAAAAAAACATTAAATTATCTCGTGTGTCTTATCACGCAGCTGTGTTTTTCTTTCAGAAAATAGTTCAAAACTATGCTTAAACCATCCATGCTAGCTGTTTTTTAATTTTGTATTTATGGATTTTGGGTTTAGGTGAATCAAATATTTTTTTTGGCAAGGTATCGAAGTATGTGCTTTCAAAGCAATGTATTAAACAATAAATTGCTTAGGTGAATAAGCATAAGTTTATAATTCCCATACAATTCTCTTTATGCACTTTATGCACTATACATTCCTTACAAAATTTTTTTCAGGCATATAGCTAAAAAAGCGAACTTGTAAAAAAGGTAAAAGGTAATTTCCATCGACTTTTTCTTCCGAAATAATTTCCGACATATGATATCTTATATAAAAATTCACGCTCTTTCATATAATGGCATCAGAGTTCACCTTAAATTAATGCTTAAGAAGTTATAACCAATTATTTGCATAAAAACGCATTTTTCCACTTAAAAAAATTTTAGATCTAAAAATGAAGTCGGTTCGAGTCATAAATTTTATGAAATGTAGGGCTTGGAAAAAAATTCAACATAGCTGTCTCAAAATGGCATCCGAATTGGAATTTTTGAACTATAACTCAAAAACCATAAGCTTTTTCAAAAAAATGGAAACTGCGATGGAAAAATGGAGAATGGAACATTTTTTGTCACCTTATTGGATGTAACTTAACTTCATTTTGATGTTCAAAGCTCTATATTTATACCATTTATGAAATCATTCTTTATTAATTCCGCATATTCGTCTTCATACTATTCGTCATTTCGATTCTGAGAGCTGATCGCTTAAACTAAATTGCGCTATTTTTGTGACAAATAAAAAACTTCCCTGCCAGTCATGTTCCTCTACGTGTCGACTGTAATTGTTTACAATTTTGGTGCAGGTAACGTCGACAATTTGGAGACAATATCGACAAATTTGAAGACAATATGTTGGCAATATCGACAATTTGTAGGCAAAAACTCGAAATTTATTTGGATATTTGCGGTTATGGCTGAATTTATTAAAATAGAACGTCTTTAATATTGAATTACCACTAAAGGCCCCATTCTTGTGAGAAAAGCCCTATTTTTGTATAAATTTCGGCCCTTTTACAACTAAGCCAGTTTCATCCCTGTTTTTTACTAGTGAAGTGTAGCAAAGTAAACATTGCGCTTCATTAAAAGCATTCATTATAAATAAATATTTTATCTGATCACTATCCGAAATCATTTTGAACAATATTGAATACACGAAAAATATATATTATTTTTGCGTGCATTAATTAATTAAGCAACGCAGTCTTCACCGCTTGAAGTGCCAAAGCGAACTGAGGTGATTTTTTTATGCGTGAGCTTTATATACGTGTGAAAGCACAAAAGCTTTTGTGCACATTTGTGCGCCTTTGAGCAACAATGATTTAAATTAAAACAAAAAACAGACAAAACAATCGATTTAGAGGTTGTGTAACACTTTTTCATGAAAATAACAATATTTAGTTGCATAGATGACTAAAGGGAATGAGCGTCGAAACAATTGTAACAATTTTTTTCAAGCAATATGATGAGATTGTACTAAAATAAAAAAACTGTAAAAAATAGTCCGCGTGACCCAGGTTGATTTATAAGGTTGTCGCAAGGGAGAGAGCGAGTACCCATAATTGTCAAATCGAAGTTGACAGCTCATAGAAAATCTGCAAGTGCTTTCTTTTATCATCCATTTTTCTTTCGTAGTCATTCGCAAAACTGGCTGGTTTTGACAATTATGGGTACTGAGAAGAGAGTGCGATCAGCCCTGCGACAACCTTATAAATCAACCTTGCGCGTAACGACTGTGAGGGGACTATTGGAGGACTGTTTTTAGTCTTACCGTTTTCGTCAGGGTTATGATAAGTGGTGGGGTTGTTGTTAACATAAACAACGATATCTGATAGCTTGTTAGCCAAACACACCCTTTCAGCCGAAAAAATTAGGTACCCACAACCGGTAAAATGTTGGTGCCCACAACTGGAAAATTCATAGCTGTCAAAAAATTACCAGTAAATTTTTCGGTGCGAACATTTTGATCGAAACGATATAAAATCATAAAATATATTGAATTTCCTTCAGAAATATACATTATACATTGACCTTGAAATAACTTTGAACACAATAAACAATTAGAACACTGTTGATTATCACACATGAAAAGATCTTAACGACTGTAGCTACTACGCATATGCATCTGTTCAGTCTTATCTGTTCATATGAATTCAGTCTTAGCACTTAAACATCGTGCTGACATTGCGCACTAACGACAATTACCATATCAGCTGCATCTTTTCACTGTCAAAAGTTATGCAACCGGATATAAAGCAGGCAAACCGGCCCACAAAAAAATATTTAAAGCAGGCAAAAATAAATATAAATTTTTTAAGCAGACAATGGTAAACCTCAGAGAGTGAAACTGCCATGTAATGCATGGAACACATTGACGACAGCAACGACTTTCCGACACAACCAAATGAAAGCGAGAAATGTAATCATATCGACGGCTACTTAATTATTTTGAAAGCAACGCAACAAAAAAGCTTTTGGCATGCTCTCTAAGCAATGAAAAAAAGCAATATTTGCCGCCTGTCAAAATAGAAATAATTCTATGCCGACGACAGCAACATGAGCAACAATGTCGTTGTGACATATTCACCAAACTCACCTCCGTAAGAAATACATGTAAAAAAAACTTTGACTGATGTCGTCGTCAATGTGTTCCACGTATCAAGCTTTTTGAGAACATGAGCCGTTGGGAGTTGGCATAATTTTTAGGTCCAGTTCTCGATACCTTATTAATAACAAATATTTAATAACACACACAACACACTTGATCATAAGAAGCTCGGTCAAAGTCCCTTCAAGTTCTGAAATGGCCAATAGGTCTTTTTTTAAAAATTTAAGATTTCAGGAATGCATTCAGTTTTTCGTACCGGTTAACTGTTTATCAAAAAACCTGAAAAACCCGATTTGGAACTCGATGAAACGAAAAAAATCACACGAAAAAAGAAATTTTAACAAGAGTAATAAGAATAGACACTAAAATTATCCCAGTGACACTTAATTTTACAGATCAATAGCTGCAACCTTTAAAATGCGTTAGTAATTTGTTTGTGTACACAAACCAAAAAAATACTAAGCCTGTACGATAAGCAAACCACGCTTAGCTATGTACACAAAGCAGCATTTGTAGAGTTGCAGTAGCTGTTGAACTGACGGACAAATTTTTAATATTGATGTCAAAATTGTAAAAACAAATCTGTACCTGAAATATATTATTAAAATTTTTCGAAATATTTTGAATTACGGACATATATCACATATTTTAGTTATCACAAGCTACGCACTATTTTGAGTCCATTGGCTCTGTTGTGTATGCGAAGGGTGTGGTCGTCCCCGCCAACCGGACATTGCAGCAATTAAGCCAGAATTATGCCAGAAGTCTTATCAAAAAAAAATGTATGTATATAAGAAATAAAAATGTCAGTACTTTTGGGACGCCCTTTATATGAAAATTTTGAAATTCTGTGTAAACTATTTTTCAAAGGGCACTCTTTTTTTTTTCTTCTTATTCCGACAAAATTTGCTTTTTGATTTTTATCCAAGCCACAACTCACTGTGCAATATCAACGACTGAGTTCATCGGTTCGTACCATTAGAACGTACCTATCACATCGCTTGTTCAGTGTGTATAAATTTTAACATAAGCTGATTCAAAGCTCACAGTTCGTAAGCTCATAAATCCCTGTAATTTGAATAGAATTTTTTTCGCAAACAAATCACAGACCATTCTGGTGAATTTGCATTTGTTTGAATTGGAGCAAATAAAAGCCAAATTGAAATGCGTAACATCATGGCTGTATAGGTATGTTTATACATGGGAGAATTTGTTGCGAGCTCTCATTTTTATTTTTTTTTTGTGTTGAAAACACTCAAAAAAAAATATTCATAAACTCAAAAACTGAAAAAAAAAAAAATTTAGTATTTTGATATAAAAAGAAGTTATAGGTTAATTTATCTTATTTTACTATTCACCTCATAACAATTTTTTTGCAATATTAAATGCATCACAATATTAAATCCATCGCAATATTGAAAACATCATACTTATTTATTCATTGTCCAGTAAATCAAAATTACACCGTACAATTTTCAAAAAAAAAAAAAAACCCGTGGGGTTTCATGACTTTTTTTATGTTTTCGAGGTCACTGAAACCGATTATGAATTCATTTTTTTCGGGTTACGTAAGGTTCTCCCTGGAGGTGGGTCCAAGGTAAGCTCTAAGCCCCTACAATTAATGATATCAATATTTTCCCTTTTGGGTAGGGCAGGAGAGGGTAAATATGTACGACCGACCTCCATTACTTTTTCAAGTGTAACATTTTTCCCTTTAGGACCTGTCCCCTCCGACCCCTCCCTAGGAGGGCTCTTATACAACGCACCCTACTGTCAAGGAAATTAATATTTCCCCTTTTGGAATAGGTAGGAGAGTGTTAATATGCTCGATCGACCTTCTTTACTTTTTCAAGTGTAACATTTTTTCCCTTATGATCTATCCCCCTTCCGACCATCATATTAACACCCTTTGATAAAAGAAGGCCTAATTTTTGCAAATATAACGAAAACTATAACGTCTTTACTATAACTATAACGAGCCCCCCTAAGGAGGGGTCGGAGGGGATAGGTACCAAGGGAAAAAATGTTACACTTGAAAAAGTACTGGAGGTCGGTGGTACATATCATCGAAAATATTGATTTAATTAACAGTAGAGAGCATTGTATGGAAGCCCCCTAACGAGGGGTCGGAGGGAATAAGCCCCAAGGAGAAAAATGTTCGTATTTGAAAAGTAATAGGGGTCAGTGCCACATATTAACCCTCTCTACCCCTTCCGAAAAGGGTAAATATCGACTTAATTAACTGCAGGGGCTTAGGGGGCATTGTATGGAAGTGCCCCTCAGGAGGGGTCAAAGGGCATAGGTCTTAATGAAAAAATGTTTCTCTTGGAAAAATAATGGAGGTCGGTCATACATTTTAACCCTCTCCTGCGCTCTCCAAAAGGGGAAAATATTGATATCATTAATTGTAGGGGACTAGGGCTTACTCTGGACACCCGCCTCTAGGGAGAACCTTACATGACCCGAAAAAACTGAAATCATATTCGGTTTCAGCGACCTCGGAAACATAAAAAAAAATGCATGAAACCCCACGGGTTTTTTTTCGTGTTCTACAGTGTTATCGAATACGAATTCGTTTATGAACTTTTCGGGTAAATTTTTGCCAAGTCTAAATTAAAAATGTTGGTATTACACAGTACCAACTGTTATATTGTTTTCTTAAATCAAGCTTGCCGATTTAGTTTATTTGATATCAATAAAATTTTAGGAAACTTGAACAAAAATAAGTTTCAATCTAGCATAAACTAAATACATACAAAACAATATTTTTCCTCAATTAAATTACCATTTTGCATTCAACATTCGGAATCTAAAATATTTTTACTACCCCCAAAGTAACTCTTATGCAATTTTTTAGCTTAGAAAGGAATGACTTGATTAATTTTTTATTCGATATTCGTCTCTTCATTTCATCAGTATTGTTGCAACGTGTCGCATCATCTAAACATGAGGCTCTATTGTTATCGATAAGTTATATAGCAAAAAAAAAATGTTTTTTGCACACTTCTAATTTTGGTTCAAGATTTCAAATTTCAAGATGGAACGGAAAATTGTGCTTACCTTGTATTTGTTAAAGAAAAGGAAAACTCAAGTAAGAATTTAATGGATATTATAATGAAATTTTAATTTTTATTCCTTTAAAGATAGGTCATTAAAGCATCTCACCAAAGTAAATCTTTTATATAGACAAAAAAAAAAAAAAATCGTGGTCGCTGTTGAAAGTGGTTTTCAGCAAGTATAACTTCATGAAGATTATTTTCTTGTGAAAATATTTCTAGCACAACTTGTTCCCTAATATATCATCCATAGAAGGGTGGCAGATACTGGTTAGTTGTGTTCAAAAGAAATGTTGAAGGGTAAATAATAATAGGACCAGCTCATATGTTCGACCCCTCTAGGGATCAATTCGTGATAGATATGATCTATAATCGACAGTTTTTGTTTTTTTTTAAATGGGGACCCCCAGAAAGGTGGCAGATGGGGGGTAGGTGTGTTCAGAAGAAAGGCTGAAGGGTAAAAATAATAGGACTATCTTATATATTTGGCCCCGCTCTATTCGGGGAGGTCTATTCGGGAGAGATTTAAACTATAATTGCCAGTTTCTGTGGTAGGTGTGTTGAAAAGTAATGTTGAAGGGTAAAAACTTAAAGGACCAGCTCATATATTTGATCCCTCTAGGGGTCAATTCGGTAGAGATATGAATCATAATCGACAGGTTTTGTGTTTCTTGTATAGGAAACCCCAGAAGGGTAGCGGATAGGTGTGTGTTGAGAAGAATGTTGAAGGGTAAAAATAATAGGATCAGCTCATATATTTGACTCCTCTAGGGCTCAATTCGGGGGAAATATGAAGACGGACCTTCAAATGAAACGGGACCATTTTAATTGTTTTATTAAAAAATGTATTTATTTATTTATCTATATATATATATATAAAATTGTAAAAAAAAAAATCTGTACATTAAATATTTTTTTGAAATTCTTTTTGCGATGGACGTTTTGGATGACGCTGAGTTCAAAAATCGCATTTTTAAAATTTTTGTCTGTCTGTCTGTCTGTTAAAGCATCACGCGAAAACCACTAGATGGATTTAAATGAAACTTGACATGTAGGTTCCTTATACCCCCGGTCAATATATAGGCGACTTTTTATTCTGTACAAAAGGTTGGACCCGGCATGGGGCGCTGCGATCGGGCTCCAGACATTGTTTTTTTTAGCCTATCTCCGAAACCGTTCATCCGATTTGCATGAAAATTTGTATGTAGAGGTTCTCGGGTACGCTGAGTTTTTTTGACGTATATACACTGTTCTATCTCGAACACCAGAGGACGCTGTAGTACAAATATTTTGAAAAACCTCGAAAAACTCCCGAACCGTGCATCCGAATTGCATGAAAATTGGTATATAGAGGTTTTCGGATACGGTGAATTTTCATGACATATCTACTCTGTTCTATTTTGAACGCTAGAGGGCGCTGTAGTACAAATATTTTAAAAAACGTCAAAAAACTCCTGAGCCGTTTGTCCGATTTATATGAAAATTGGTATGTAGAGGTTTTTGGATATAGTGAGTTTTCGTGACTTATCTACTCTGTTCTATTTTGAACACCAGAGGGCGCTGTAGTACAAATATTCGAAAAAACGTCAAAAAACTCCTAATTCGCTTATACGATTTGCATGAAAGTTGGTATATAGAGGTTTTCGTTGGTATTTTAGGGCGCTGTGGTACAAATATTTAAAAAAGTCGGAAAAAGTCCAAACCCGTTCATCCGATTTGCATGAAATTTTATATGTAGAGGTTCTCGGACACGATGAGTTTTTTGACTTATCTATTATTTTCTCTCTCGAACACCAGAGGGCGCTGTAGTACAAATATTTTGAAAAACCTCGAAAAGCTCCTAAGCCGTTCATCCGAATTGCATGAAAATTGGAAAATAGGGGTTTTCTGATACCTTGAGTTTTTTTTGGATCTTTTTTGTGCTATCTTGAAAACCAGAGGGCGCTTTAGTACAAATATTAAGAAATTGTGTAAAACTCCAAAACTGCTCATCCGATTTCGATGAAAATTTGTAAATAGCGATTTTCGAGTACGGCAAGGGTTCTGGTGCTATCTTTTTTACTCTTTCTCAAAGCTAGAGGGCGCTGTTATACAATTTGTACGTATGTATGTTATTAAACTGTTCCTTAACGGCTGCACTGATTTTGATGAAATTTTTTGTGTGTGTTTGAGTGCATCGATCCCTGGATGGTCCAGATTCACAATTAGTCTCGCTGCGATCGTGTTGAAGGCATTTTGTTTTTATAGTTTATCTCCGAAACCGTTCATCCTATTTGCGTGAAAATTTATGTATAGAGGTTTTCGGATATGGTGAGTTTTTATGACTTATCTACTCGGTCCTACCTTGGACACCAGAGGGCGCTGTGTACAAATATTTTAAAAATCTTCTAAGCTATTAATCCGATTTTCATGAAAATTGGTATATAGGGGTGTTCTAATATGGTGACTGTTTTGTACTTATCTTTTTTGTACTATATCGAACACCAGAGGGCGCTGTAGTACAAATCTCTTAAGAAATCGTGAAAATGTAGAAAGCCGCTCATCCGATTTGTATGAAAAATTTTATTAAAGGATTTTCGTGTACGGCAACTGTTTTGGCGTTATCTCTTTTACTCTGTCTCGAAGAGTAGAGAGCGCTGTTGTACAATTTGTACGTGCGTATGTTATTAGACTGTTCCTAAACGGCAGCGCCGATTTTGATGAATTTTTTGTGTTTGCTTAAATGGATCCCGGGATGGTTCAGATTCGCAATTGGACTCGGTAGGTGGCGCTGTGACCGGGTTCCACGAATTTTGTTATTATAGTTTGTCTCCGAAACCATTCATCCGATTTACATGAAAATTTGTATATAGGGGTTTTCGGGTACGGTAGTTTTTATGACTTATCTATTTTGTTCTATATTGAAAACCAGAGAGCACTGCAGTACAAATGTTTTAAATATCTCGAAAAACTCCTAGCTGTACATCCGATTTGTGTGAAAATTTGTACATAGGAGTTTTCGGATACGGTGGGTATCTTGGACTTTTTTTTCTGCGCTATCTTAAACACCAGATAGTGAGGTAGTACAAATCACTTAAGAAATCGTAAAACATTCAAAGACCTCTCATCCGATTTAGATAAAAATTTGTATATCGGATATATAGAATTTGATTATCGAGTATGGAAAGGGCTTTGGCGTTAGTTTTTTATTCTATCTCGAAAACCAGAGGGCGCTGTTGTACAAATACCGCAAAAAACTCAAAACAACTCATCCGATAAGTATGATTTTTAAAAGTGGTTTTCGGGTGCGGCGAGTCTTTTGGCGCTATGTATTTTGCTATATCTTGAACCCTAGAGGGCGCTGTACTACAAAATACAGTAAGGCGTAGCAAAGCGCGAAGGCTGATAAATATCTTCTTTTCTTCTATATGTGTATTTATATACATACCACTTTCTATTTTCGCAAATCAGGACAGCTGATGCCGAGTTCTGTGGTATTGGAGTACGCATTAACACATGCGCAAGTCAGTTGCGTCGTTAGTTGGCGTTGTTTTGACATTGCCATTTCTATTTTCAATGTTTATTTAATTTTTTTCTCGAATTTCCTCCCGAATTGCCAAAAATTCGTTTTTGCTCTGATTTTTAAAAAAAATGTTCAATCTATCGAATACAATATAAAACTTGAAAATATATTTTTGCATGCGATCGGCGGCACGCACACACAAAACACGATTTCCCTAACTTTTTCTCATAATTTTCAGATGTTGAAGCTACATTTTGCTCATTTCGCCAAAGTTACCGGTTTGAAAGATGCACACAAAATTCCTTCTAAAATTTATGAAAAGTTTTTTTCAAATCGACGAATCGATCATTATTTATATCAACTCCCGAGTTAAGCCGGGTATTCAGCTAGTTAATATATATTTTTATAGTGTGTATTTAACTGTATGTAATCATGCATGTATATGTGTGTTTCTGTATGTATGTAATTATAACACTACAGGGTGGCAAACTTCAAGCCACTTTTTTCATTCGAAAAAAAAATCTCCTAAGAAATAGGAGAAAAAAAAATCAAATAGGAACTTCTTGAAAAAACATTTTCAAAAACTTGGCAAACTCGAGATTTTTTTCATACTCGAAGACCAACAAAAGAACGCAAATGAGCTTTCAAATGAGTGATTTTAGCTATTGTTGTATCTTTTCAAATATTTTCTAGAATTTTTATCACTAAATAGCTCTACAGCTCATTTTAATTTTTTTTTGATTTGACAAATATTTTTCTTTGGGTGTTTTTCAATTTCCTTCAGTTTGGCACTGAAAGCATAGAAGGAAATGTAAAAAATTTAAATAATTGAATTGGTTTTGAATTGCTTAAACTTAAATTGAAATGCAGGAAAATTTTTCAAAGTAACATCAATGTAACCAATGTAATGTATAGATTTTATTTTTACTGTTTAAATCTTCGAACACACACACTTTTGCAACATAAGACTTGAAATAAATGATGTAGTGCCGCATCAACGAACTGTTAACATTAAAAGTTACTCTTTTCAATGCTGCTGATGTTTTTGTTGGAACGTGTATCTAGTGTGTAGCTTCATTCAAGCGATCACGTAATAAACACAAAAAAAAAAAAAAATTTGAAATAAAATACATGCTCTTCAACTTCACACTGCGATGCTTTAACTGTTACTTCCTTAGCACCGTCCTCTACTTCTTCATTATCATCTTCTATTACTTCGACGTGTTCTGTTTATTTTAAAGTATTTTACTGCTGTTATTCTTTTTTTTTTTTTTTTTTTTTTTTAATTCACAATTATTTATAATAAAATCACAACAAATCTTCCTCAATTCGGTTTGCCTAGATTGCTTTTCACACTTTGAATGTTTTTTTTTTTTGTTTCTATACATTTTACATTAAGAACAACAGGTGAGAGTTCTGACACCTTTATTCGGTGCTGCCATCTATGGGCATAGTTTTCATTTCGCTACACTTGGTATGAATAATATTAATCCTATTTTTTTTTTTATATCTTCGAAGTTGCTTAAATATGCTACTGAGAATGTTGCCGGAAAAGCATTTCTTAAATATTTCAAGCGGTTGTGTATGATTATAATTCGAGTAGATGACTTTAATGCCCCAAATTTGACTTTATAGGAAGTTGGAAGTAATTTTTTGTACAATGAAATTTGCGCTTTATTAATCAATTGTAGTGTGTCAAATTGTTCTCAGATCTTCTGTCTACAATAAAGGATTAGTTCTCTCTCGGTATTAGACATTTTATTCTTATCTCAGTGCTCTCGCATTTTATGATCCAAATTGACATAATACCATCAGGGTGCCGTTGGCTAAATTAGACTAAATTTTAAAGCGAAATTAACAAAGCACCTTAAATAAATGTAATACCGTTCATTCCCATAATGTTTGACCTCTCCATGTTTCATCAAAGTGCTCAATTCTCAAATAATCCAAATTTAAGCAAAATACCTGATATTGGAATTTTGCGAATATATTATTACTTTTGATGAATACTAACCACCTGCCTTACTTTCCTAAATATACTCAAAGCATGCAAGGATGAATGGTCCTTATCTTTATTTATTTTAACACAAAAGCAATTTAAACTTTATTTACACCATCAAGAAGGTGGCAATAAAACAAGTTTCCTCTGTCATGCTTTAATCTTGTTTTTATTTACTTGTTGAAATTCTTGTGCAATTTTCATCTCTTCACACTCAAACTAATAATATTCATAAGGTTCATAAAGGATGACAAAAAGCTTTCTTGTACACTTAATGAAAAAAATAAAAAAAAAGGGAGAAGTTAAGAAAATTACAGCATGCTTTAATTTTCTTTCTCGTTTCGTCTTCGTCTTATTTCGTGTTTTATTAATTTTATGTCACGTCTACACTTTAAATAATAAAAATTTAAACTGGTTTTTTTTTCGTATAAACAGTCATAATATAGGCGACCGTGGCGTAATAGGTAGAGTGTGTGGCTCATACTCCAGAGAAACCAGGTTCGAATCCCGCCCCGTTCCCCCTCCCCATCTGATACAGAAAGTTTTTTCAATTGAATTACTTTTTCTGTTCGGCCGTCACCTCTCTGCAAACAATGGCAAAGCTCAGCTCAGAGAGTAAAAAAACTGCAATGAAAAGCTTTTTGAGAACATAAACCGTTCGGAGTCGACGTAAAGCTGGTAGGTTCAGTTAACGATCATTTGTGTTCAAAAAAATTTACAACACACACAACACAATTGATCATAAGAAGCTCGGTAAACGTCCTTTCAAGGGCTGAAATGGCCATTTCGGTATCGCAATTTTATTCTTAACCCTGTTTTTAAAATGCCTGAACAACAAAAATCTATGAAACTTATAATAATACAGTTTTATTGAGGTCGAATACAAATTTAAACTTTAAATTTCATGCTTATTTTAATGTTCTATTCTTGTCTATTCTAGATTTAAGCAAAAATTAGATGAAAATGCTAAAGAATACGAATTTGAAATTCTGTGACAAAAATTTTGCAAAACCTCTCAAATAATCATTTTCTATTCTCACTAGAATTTTTGGGAGAAAACTTTCGGGAAAATGACCTCGAAATCTTAAGACAGAAGTGTTTACTGTGTATTTAGGTAGGGGTTATGATAGGGGTTACATATTTCACTTTTCTAGGGACGAATTCTTGAGAGTTATGAACTTTTATCGTCAGTTTTTGTGTATTTTGTATGGGTACCCTGAGAAGGGGGGCATATGGGGGTTAGGTACCTTTAGAAAAAATGTTAAAGAACAAAAAATAATGGAAACAGTTCATATATTTGACTCTGCTAAGGGTTAATTCGGGAGAGGTATGAACTATAATCGATAGTTTCTGCATTTTTTGTATTATGGGGACCCCCAGCAGGGTAGCAGATAGAGTGTAGAAGAGTACATAAAAAGTGTTGAAAGGCAAAAAATACTAGGACCAGCTCATATATTTGACCCATCTAGGGATCAATTCGGGAGATATATAAACTATAAACGTTAGTTTTTGTGTATTTTGTATGGGGACCCTCAGAAGGTTGGCATATGGGGGCTAGGTACGTTCAGAAGAAATGTTGAAGAACAAAAAATAATAAGACCAGCTCATATATTTGACCATTCTAAGGGTCAATTCGGGAGAGGCATGAACTATAATCGATAGTTTCTGCATTTTTTGTATTATGGGGATCCCCAGCAGGGTGGCAGATAGAGTGTAGAAGAGTACAGAAAAAATATTGAAGAACAAAAAATAAAAGTACCAGCTCATACATTTCACCCATCTAGGGATCAATTCGGGGGAGATATAAACTAAAAACGTTAGTTTTTGTGTATTTTGTATGGGGACCCCCAGAAGGTTGGCACATGGGGGCTAGGTACGTTCAGAAGAAAATTTGAAGAACAAAAAATAATGGAATCAGCTCATATATTTGACTATTCTAAGGGTCAATTCGGGAGAGGCATGCACTATGATCGATAGTTTCTGTGATAATAATTAAAGTGACATGCCCCTTATATAATTCCGCCCATTTTGTTTACACCATTTCCAATTGAAATTAAGAAAACATCAATTGAAATTTAGAAGAGAACTATTGAAAGTCAGAAGTCCATTTGAAAAGTCAGAATTCCGAAAAGATCAATTAAAATTCAGGAAAAAATTCAGAAAAAATATGTTTTATAATGTATAATTACCTTGTATCTTGAAAGTGACCACTATCATTACCATTACCATACCATTACCATATAATCATTATATTTTTTTATTTTTTATTACAAAGATGAAACTTGCATGCAGGGTGTCCCGCGACTGAGTGCAACTATTTACGGAGGTGAAAGGTAATGTTGAGCTGAGCAAAAAATCGTATGGGAGGGGGAGTTTATTTTCACATTCTTAGGAACTACAGGGGTAATTAAAATTTCACGACTTTGATTCACATTATTGTTTCTACCAAAAAAAACTAACCCACAGAAATGTTATTTTGAGAGCACATTGCAGAGGCTATGAAATCACCTCTCTAACGGTATATCAATAAACCCACTGACAATCGGTTGAAACTACTAGATTTCAACTTTGAGCGCAAATTTCTCAGAATTTCGCGTAATAAATGAAATTTTTTTTTATGATCAATTTTGTAATTCATTCAATTTCATTTCCAATAACACCAAAGATATAAACATATCTCTAAAAATAAAAATGTTGGCTGTACTAAAAAAATCGTACTTATTAGAAAACAATGATATTATCTACTACAAAACTAACTGTACTGCCATTGTTTAACATTGTTTACTCAAAATGGAATTCTGAATTTTAATTTATCTTTTCTAAATTTCAAATAGAGTTTCTACATTTTAATTGTTTTCTTTTCTTAATTACAATTAGAAATGGTGTAGACTTTGAACTGCCGATTATAACAAAGAATATTTATGCAACATAGTCGAACGTAGTGTAGAAGGAGTTCAAGGAAGGTGTTAGCTTAACATTAAAAAAACACGTCTCTTGTATTTTCCCGCCTCCTTTTCTAGGCTTAGTACTGCTCTATATACCAAGGAATATATGTTCAAAAGTTGGTTGAAGTCGAACAAACGGTATAGAAGGAATTCGAGTACATACATACAAGGTGACATTCATCTTTACCCAGTGAACCAAAACTACCGTTTTTGAATTCATTTATGAACCTTTTCGGGTACAAACGTTCATTTTCGGCACTCATAAATGAACCCTTTTTGTATCATTCGTCAGACTAAAATGCCTCTCAAAAACAAATCTTATTTTGTTCGCAAATGAGTTAAAAAAGAACCATAAATTATCCTTTTTTTTGTTCGGAAATGAGTTAAAAAAAGAACCATAAAAAATTATATTTCGGCACTCGAAAATGAGCCCTTTTTGTATCAATCTTTGGACTGAATTGCCTCTCAAAAACAAACCTTTTTTTGTTCAGTAATGAGTTGAAAAAAGAACCGTTTTGAATTATAAATTTTATTATTGCATAATACTATTTGTTATTACATATCGATATTTTGTTAAAGAAGAAATTATTATTGCTAAAATTAGAGATCATATTAATCATTTGGTTAATAGAATTAATATACCTGGGCTGGAATTCACGCATTGTGTTTTTCATGATATTGATGTTTCAAAGGGGAAAGGCGTGATTGTTTTCCAATTTGACTTCCAAATTATATATGAAATATCAAAATAGTTAAGTTATTAATTGGGGAATTTATTTGATTACATTTTTGCATGGAATGTTTTCGTGGTTTGCATTCTATTTGGGCTTGATTTTAATTTTTGATAGAAATGTTGAATATTTTCATACGTGTCTCGCACTGGTAAAAAAGTTCATATGACGTTTGTACGAAGGTTAACATTTTCATTTTAAGTTCCTTTATTTAACTGATTTTAGAATATAAAAAGTAACATTTATGATTCATTTGTGAACTCATTTATGAACAAAAAATGGTTCGTTTATGAGAAATTGTTTCCTACTGATATGATAAAAAAATTATTCTTTTCTGAACTCATTACAGAATGCACAAAAGAAACATAAATAATTCATTTCCGAACTCATTTATGAACAAAAAATGGTTCATTTGCAAGGAAGTCTTACCTATTGAAATGATACAAAAATGATTCATTTTCGACTCAAAATAAGTTTTTAATGAATTTCGCAAAATATGTACAATTTTTCTGTATGGGAAAAGCTTTCACGAACTTAATCTTTTATAGCAAGCACTTTTAAGCGACAAAATAAAAAAGAAAAAATTAAAAAAAAAAAATTCTAACCAAAAACGTTCGCAAAACTCTCACCTTACTTAAAACCTTCGCTTATGGTTCAGTGGGTATATATAGAGGGTGTCATTGACATTTTGATTCGGGCTTCTTTTCTTCGGATCACTTTTTTGTGACTAGCTTAGAGTACTAAATCTATGACAGCTGCCAAGTTCAAGCATGTCAAGTGTGCATAGATCTGTACTAAAATTTTATAGTAAATATTTTTTGTAAAATAACCTTCTAGCGTCGTTTTTTGTGGGTATTTTTTGAACCTTTTTTGAATATTTGTCTACAGCGTGCTTCTATAGAGAAAATTACTCAAAAAATACCTCATACTTAAATCTGGTTTCTCCAAAATGTGTTTTTTAAAATTTTGAGTTTTACTAAATTTTTTGGTTAAAAACAATTACCAAGAATTACCAAACATTTTACATTGCCCCTAGAAATGTGCCAAATGTTTGTTATATAGTACATGTGGAGAAATTCTTACACACTCAGCCAATCTGCTGTGGTAATTTTTAGTTTATTTTCTTAGCTCTGGGAACATTATACCACATTTCAAAAATAAATTCAAGATTTATAATTACATGGATACCAACACCGCAAAAGCCAATTCAAACTTTTTACTTTACAAAAGGCTTAAGCCAGCTGGCAAAAACGTTTAAGTCGAAGTGGCGCCTAAGTAAGAACTGAGGTGGAAAAATGAAGTTACTACTTAATGTACTACAGAAAAAGTTGGTAAGGATGATGGTAAGAAAAGAAGACGATAAGAATGCCAACAACATGCAAAGTCAAACGGTAGCTCCTTCGAATCAGC
This sequence comes from Coremacera marginata, assembly GCA_914767935.1. Taxonomy (NCBI): domain Eukaryota; kingdom Metazoa; phylum Arthropoda; class Insecta; order Diptera; family Sciomyzidae; genus Coremacera; species Coremacera marginata. Next base: position 45,408,529 of record OU612043.1, read on the forward strand.
GTGTCAGAGCGAGTAGAATTAAATGCCAGTATCTTAAATTTAGACTTTAAATTCGTTTAACTGCCGCAAATGTTTTGAATATTAAATGAGCTTAAAACTACCTATAATTACTCAAGAAGAAAAAGAAGCCGTAGCAATAGCAGAAGATAAAGAAGAATAAGTAGTGTAATAAAAAGAAGAAGAAAGAAAAAAAAAATTAAAAATGAACGTAACGAATTTTATATATTGCACGTACATAAATAATACGACCAAAGACCAAAACCAAGTAAATGTCCCTCACTCTCAACATACCAACAACATCATCATCATCATCATCATCATGTAAAAAGCTCCAAGCAATGCTCTGCTCTGCTAAAGAATAACATTATGACGCTCATACAGATTATGAATATATTAAAGAAGTTTAAGTCCGGAAACCTATAGAAATAAAGCACTTGTATAAGTAAACCTAGGAAATGAGAAAAATCGCACTCATCCTAACGGCATGAATAAAGCGGGAATGAAGCGACTACCAGAGTATTATTGTAGGGATGAGGCAACACATACACAATAACTCCCGCAATAACAACAGCATGAGCAAGTTCAGTTCCATCAGATACAACAGATGTTGAGGTGATTTACATTGTATAATCAACCTGCATTCATAAGAAATACATTACATGCACATGTAACATATACATGTCAGTGCAGACATGTGTGTGTTATAGTATCTTAACTAAAAGTGATAAGAAACAAAAATAAAAATTTGTATTTTTTAATAAGCGCAAAATTTTTGCTCTATTTTATTAAGTAATTCAATGTGTGATGGTAACATAGCGTGTATTTCTTTCTCTCTCTCTCTCTCTCGCTCCCCCATTCTTTCTTAAATGGAAATAAAATTAATAAACAATTTATTTTTAAGCAATTAAAAATTGTAGATTAGGTCAAGCTTACTGATGTTGTATAGATAGCTGTATGACAAATATACTTACATGTATGAGGCAAACATATACTGTGTGCATTTTTCTTATTGAAACGTACGAGTATGTATCGTAAAAGCATTTATAGCACATTTATAATTATTGACCTTTGAGACTGAATTTTTGAGGTAGGCGCATAACGATGATGCCAAACTTATTAATACATTTAAACTGATTTGATTGATACTCTCATTGTTTTGAAAAATATAGGGTAATGTAGACATGAGCGGGACATCGCCATGAATGGGACAGTGAAAAAAAAAATTTATTTCTCATACTTACAACCAGTGATGTAATTTGGTGGAATTTCGGGCTCATTTTGGTATATTTGGGAACCCATTTTAGAACGTGTGGAATTTCGTATGCTTAGGTGGGATTTTCGGATGTGCCATAATTTTTATTAAAAGTTTAAATTCTTTACAAAAATTGCTGGCATCACTTCTTAACCGACTTCAAAAAGGAGGAGGTTCTCAAGTTCGTAGGTTTCTCTGTTTTTTTTTTTAAATGTATGTACATCGATAACTCCTAAACCATATGCCTGATTGCTATAATTTTTGGTGAACAGATAGATATCATAAACATGGAGGTGTCCGTAAAAAGTGGGCGGTATTCGAGAACTGGGCGTGGCAATATTTGATCTCGCAATACTAGGTACTACTGTATCTCGAATAATATTGACATTAAGGTACTGTAATTTAGTGTAGGGGTAGGCACAATTATTACAAATTACCAACAAGAAAATGGGCGGTATTCGACAACTGGGCGTGGCAATATTAGAAAACAGTGAATCTCGAATAATGTTGACACTAGGACACTGAAATGAGTAGTTAAGTAAGTAAGGACACTAAAATTTATTGTAGTACAGGGGTAGGCAGAATTATTAAAAATTACGGTCAATACAGTAGGCGTTATTCGACAAATAGGCGTGGCAATACTAGATAAACACTCAATTAATACTGACGCTGGGGTACTGAACTGAAGTACAGGGTTAGGCACAATTATTACAAATACCGCTCAAGAAAGTGGGCGCTTATTTAACAAGGGGCGTGGCAATACAATTTAGAACAATTGTATATATATAGTTTATACACTTTATTCGAAAATTTATCATATTCTCTAAAAAGGAACAAATAAAATCTTAAAAAAAAAACCGACTGAAAAATCACTGCAAAGTAAAAAATAATTTTAAAATTTCCTTTTACTTTTCCTTTTAATTTCTTGGTCATATTTGATAATTTGTTTGAACATATTATTACATTGGAAAACTTATTTTATTTTTCTAATATATTCTATCATATATTATCATAAATATATTAATTTCTTCAATAATACAAATGCTTTGAAGTTGGCGCTTCTGATTAAAAGTCGGATTATATTAGCGCCGACCTCAAAAGCTTTTGTATTCATGAAGAAATTAAGGGGTTACATGACATTGGCAGTTTTTTGAAATCGAATCGAAATTTTTTTAATAATTTTGTATTTTAGTAAATATTCTTAAGATTATAAAAAAAAATTTCATGGAAAAATTCCTACGGGTTCAAAAGTTACAGCCGGATTAGTGAGAGCGCATTTTTAATTTTTGCGCTACCTACGTACGGCAGCTGGTATATTTTTACTTGCTACCTGACTTTTGGTGGTTGTTATTTTGTACCTACTTGAAGGGTGAAGCCCGAATTGCTTAACGATTGCAAAAAAACTATAAGAAACAGCACAACACAAGATAACGAAGGCATACAGTACGAAGCAGGCATGGCAGATTGAAGGTAACCTTTTTTTTTCTTTGTTCACAAACGCGTTGAACGCGTTTATCTCGAAACCATGTTTTTCGAACTGGTTGCGGCACTAGCGGGTTCATTTTTTGACGAAATTTTTTTTTTTTGTATTTTTTAAACTTGATTCGCTATCGTATGACACGAGCTTTTTAATTTTTTTTCGATTTTTTATGAATTTTTAAAGTCAATATTTTTTTTCGAAAAAACACACTTTAAAATTTGGAACATCACCAAAAATTGAAAAAAAGCTCGTGTCATACGATAACCAATTTTGTTAAGATTTAAAAATGTAATTTTTTTTCCAGATCGGACAGTTTTTGCAACTCCCAGCGCTGCAACCACGAGGCCCCGTTTTTTTCTCTGCCACCAGTTTGGAGCTCTATAAAACCATGTTGGAGTGAAAAATATATTTTTTTGAATTTTTTTTCTTATAATTTGTTCAATTCTCTACAATAATAAAACTGAGTTTGTTTTTGACTGAGTTATGAATTTTTAAAAAAAGGTCTGTTTTCTCTGCCTCGAATGTCATGTCCCGCCTTAATATATTTATTATAATAAAACAAATAAGAAAAAAATTAATATAATAAGATTTCATATGTAGTAATATGTTTAAATATATTATCAAATATGACCAAGAAATTAAAAGGAAAATTAATTTTAAAATTATTTTTTACTTTGTAGTGATTTTGTGTCGGTTGTTTTTTTTAGTATTTGTTCCACATTTTTATCAATAACACAGAAAAGTGGCATTGCTGCAAAATGTATTTTGACATTCGAGGTCAGTCTGGTGAATATCCTTACCCTACCTTGTTATTTTATGAGGACTTAGATCCGAAGCACTGATTCTTGTGTCAGTCAAATAAATTGTTTTCAACCCCTGTATACCGACGAGTGTTAGCTCGGCCTGAGAAAGATCGTCACAAGGTTTTAAATTATTTTCACATTAATTTTGTTAAATTTCTGAACAGAATTTTAATGAAAAATTCGTACTTTTTAATAACGCATGTTTTCTTATTTAAACATTGGCGATGTCATCATGTAATATGTATGTAAATATGTTATAACACAAAATTTTTTTCCTCATATCCAATCAGAAGCATTTTTGTCATATCAGAACGAACAGCATCATCATCATTATGATGCAAAATTCTCTTTCTGAATGATTTTTGTGAACACGAAAAAAAACGCCTTTTTTAATATTTCACTGCAAGAAGAAATTCCATGCGTCATTTGTAAAAGCATACAAAACGCAAAAAAAAATCTGTCTTATCGCCAAAAGAGTGAAAGTACACAAATATATTCGTCACGGATAGTGGCCAGAATTTACAATTCATTTAATGTGAAAATAACAACAAAAAAAAACAGCATTTAACATATTAATTTCTCATTAAATAATAAATTGTGGCTTGAATTTGATGATGAGTTCAACAAATAATTTAATAGAAATTTAAATCCGTTTTTAATAGAAATCCACAAAGAACTCCTACTGAACCACAAGCAAAGTTTTGATGAAAATTTGCAGTTTTATAAACTTTGAGTTTTTAATTTTTTTTTTGTACATTTTTTTTCAAAATTTTTGTTTCGTTGCATTGTGTCTACTTAGAACTGAAATGTAGAATTCATTTTAACAACCTTCACTAACTTTTATTCACCGTTGACATAACACTCTGCTGTTGCAACGAGTAACACACCTCTTCGGTTTGTAATTGCTAAATATTACCATTAGCTATTTATCAATCACTCAGTTTCTCATACTTGAATTTAATGCATAACGCCGCAGAGATTTCAATTTCTCCTTTGTTCTGATGCTTGCTCTTTTTTTTTCTTCTTCTACCATCTTCTGCTTCAACTTTGCCATATGAAGCTTAGAACCAATGCTTGAACGTACAGCTTGTGCACTAGGGATGTCAGTCCTGGGAGCTTTAAGCGATTCCGGGATTATCGGGGTGTAAAATCTTAATCCCGGAATCCCAGGATTATTTCGATATCGCAAACTAAACTAAATAATAACTATATTTATAGTGCCGGCTGTTTGCTGTGCCGAGCCGAGCTGAAAAAGCGTCATGCTCAAAGTAGCTGGTAGGGCGTATAGTGTGCGCTTACTACCGCCAACTTGTTGCAGCTTGTTTTTGATTACTTTAAGTTTGTTTGTATATATTCCTTTCCTTTTAGTTTATTTTAGCAACCGAAGCATCATAAGTCACGTGATTTCGTGTATACTTTTTACTTTCTTGAAGCCAGCGGTCAAGTGAATATGCAAAAATGTGAAAAAAATGCTGCTGAAACGCACTTTCAGCCACTGCAAGCCGCTTGAAGTCACTTGCGGTTCCAACTTATTTCGCCGTTTTTGCAATTGCTTTCTGTAGTTTTTTTATTGTGTTAGTGCTGCGTTTTTATTTCGAATATTTTTTAGACAAATAAAGAAGTGCGTTGAAAGAACGCACATTAAAAAAAAAGAAAACGTACATCAGCTGCTGACCCAAGATTATTTGATTCTATACTTCAGCTGAAACGCATTTCAAGCCGCATAGAGCCACTTGATCCTCCAACTGGTTTAAATTGTTTTAAGTTTTTTCCTTTAGATTTTGTTGTATTATTGTTGATTTTACAACAAAGCAATACAAAACTAAATTAAAAAAGTTTTTGTTGCCTTGTTGCTGCTCTCTTTGTTTGTTTTTTTTTTGTGTGCACAAATCAAATGGGTAGGAGGAATGCTTCCGCTGAAACGCACTTCAAGCCGCATAAAGTCCCTTGATCTTCCAACTGGTTTGAATTCTTTTAAATTTTTTTTTTTTGCTTTAGGTTTTGTTGTATTGTTGATTTTACAACAAAGCAATACAAAACTAAATTAAAAAAGTTTTTGTTGGTAGGAGGAATGCTTCAGCTGAAACGCACTTCAAGCCGCATAAAGCCACTTGATCTTAAAACTGGTTTGAATTCTTTTAACTTTTTTTTTCTTTTAGATTTTGTTGTATGAAGAAACAGTTAAAATGAAGGCGAACTTTAAAAAATGTTTTCTAAAAAAGTTTAGAATATATACAAAAAATTCTATTTGCATGTTAATTTAACATTACTCGCATAAGTAAAAAAAATTTGTTTGTTTGTAAACATATATTTTTTATATATAAAGATGGCGCTGAAGTTGGTGTTCTTCAAAAAAAGGTGAAAATCGGCCCACATCATAGCGTGACTACAGATTGTCTGAAAAAAAAATTGCTTTTGAAAATAGGCCCCTGAATGCACATCTTTTACCAAAATGGAATGAAAATATGGAAAATTAAGAAAATTATGAATCGTAGAACAAAAAGTCGCAAAATTTACGCAATTTTTGACCACATTGTTGCGTGTAAAAACTAGAGAAATTTTTCAAAGACGCTTATTTTGGTAAAAGATGTGTAGAATAACATTACAAACAGATTAAAAAATAAAAATAAAATTTGACATTAGTTTGTTTACAGTAGTGTGGGCCGTTTTAAAAAGGTATGTTCGCGAAAAATGCACTTAAAGCTTCATACTTTAAAAGCATCAAAGTGGTCAAATTCCAAATCAAAGTTGATTAAAGATTCTTTTTTCTCTCTACAAGATATGGTTTATATTTTACATATTCTCGACAACAATGAAACATTAAAAATCAATAAAAATTCGATTTTCAAAAAATTTTTTTCCTAAAACCTCCCTTAATCTTCTTTGTTTCGATTGTGACACACTTGCCGCCGCTACGTCGACAAAATTTTTTTCTTAAATCATCAAATAAATAATTTTAGAAAAAAATTTAGTTCAATTTCTAAAAAAATTGTTAGTTCTGCAAGCAAAATTTCTAAGGCCCTGATTATTAGTAAAATTGCAATAACACTTTTTTCCAATTGCGTAAAAGCAGTTGTAAGAAGCTTACAATACAACTTATTTTCAATTATTTAATAATTGTTGTCAATAATATGTTCACAACACTTTTTTCCAATAGCAAAGAAACTATTGAAGAAAGCTTACTAAAAAACTTATTTCCAATTGAATACCAATCGCTTACATTGATACTGTAGTAATATTTTTCCAAAGGTTAACTTTTACTTATTTCGACAATTACGCGTAAGCATTTTACAAGCTTTTTCCAATCACGATGCTTATGCCTGTTAGCTTACTACAAGCTTATTCCAAGCTTGTTTGGCTGATCGGGAATAATCGACACGCTGAATACCAGCAAACAAGTCGCTCTAAGCTGCCTACTTGGCTGGCACTGGGCGCACTTTGAGCTTTTTTCATATGATTGTATGTGCAGCGTTTTTCAGCTTTCCTTCTCTGTTCGGCACGGTAAAGCAACATAAGTGAACGCTTATTTGAGCTTATTGACTTTTTAGTGTTTCTTTACCTCGCTTGCTCGCTGTGTAAAAAAGCGAGATAGACATACAAAATAAGCTGAAATAAGCTCAATAAGCGTTCAGCATAAACACGCGCTTAACAGTTTTTTTAGTACAAATTCTTATATTTCT